>JAACNH010004769.1:0-22780 GCA_019447015.1 Hymenochirus boettgeri | reverse complement strand
AACCGCTTTGGGACACTGAAAAAACACTGCAGCAAGTTGTACATACCCCTGGCACATAATTCAGTTGAGTCCAGCCTGGCCCAATTGGTTTTGGGCAGGCAAGTTGGCACCAAATTGCAAAATAGCCATTTTAGCCATTTGAATAAGAAACTGGTGTATTAGGCAATAGGTACCCAGTTTGGGCCACTGAAAAACACTGCAGACAGACTTGTACATACCCCTGGCACATATTCAGTTGAGTCCAGCCTGGCCCAAATTGGTTTTGGGCATGCAAGTTGGCACCAAAGTCTGCAAAATAGCCATTTTGCCATTTGAATAGAAACTGGTGTATTGCAATAGGTCCGTTTGGGCCACTGAAAAAAACACGCAGACAGACTTGTACATACCCCTGGCACATAATTCAGTTGAGTCCAGCCTGGCCCAAATTGGTTTTGGGCATTGCAAGTTGGCACCAAGTCTGCAAAATAGCCATTTTTGCACATTTGAATAAGAAACTGGTGTTTGCAATAGGTAAACCAGTTTGGGCCACTAAAAAACACGCAGACAGACTTGTACATACCCCTGGCACATAATTCAGTTGAGTCCAGCCTGGCCCAAATTGTTTTGGGCATGCAGTTGGCACCAAAGTCTGCAAAATAGCCATTTTTGCACATTTGAATAAAGAAACTGATGTATTGCAATAGGTAAACTCTTTGGGCCCCTGAAAAAACACTGCAACAGAGTTGTACATACCCCTGGCACATAATTCAGTTTAGTCCAGCCTGGCCCAAATTGGTTTGGGCATGCAAGTTGGCACCAAAGTCTGCAAAATAGCCATTTTAGCCATTTGAATAAAAACTGGTGTATTGCCAATAGGTAAACCAGTTTGGGCCACTGAAAAAACACCGCAGACAGACTTGTACATACCCCTGGCACATAATTCAGTTGAGTCCAGCCTGGCCCAAATTGGTTTTGGGCATGCAAGTTGGCACCAAAGTCTGCAAAATAGCCATTTTTGCACATTTAATAAGAAACTGTGTATTGCAATAGGTAAACCAGTTTTGGGCCTGAAAAAAACACTGCAGACAGACTTGTACATACCCCTGGCACATAATTCAGTTGAGTCCAGCCTGGCCCAAATTGGTTTTGGGCATAAGTTGGCACCAAAGTCTGCAAAATAGCCATTTTGCACATTTGAATAAGAAACTGTGTATTGCAATAGGTAAACCAGTTTGGGCCACTGAAAAAAACACTGCAGACAGACTTGTACATACCCCTGGCACATAATTCAGTTGAGTCCAGCCTGGCCCAAATTGGTTTTGGGCATGCAAGTTGCACCAAAGTCTGCAAAATAGCCATTTTAGCCATTTGAATAAGAAACTGTGTATTGCAATAGGTAAACCAGTTTGGGCCACTGAAAAAACACCGCCAGACTTGTACATACCCCTGGCACATAATTCAGTTGAGTCCAGCCTGGCCCAAATTGGTTTTGGGCATGCAATTGGCACCAAAGTCTGCAAAATAGCCATTTTGCACATTTGAATAAGAAACTGATGTATTGCAATAGGTAAACCGCTTTGGGCCACTGAAAAAACACTCAGACAACTTGTACATACCCTGGCACATAATTCAGTTGAGTCCAGCCTGGCCCAAATTGGTTTTGGGCATGCATTGGCACCAAAGTCTGCAAAATAGCCATTTTTGCACATTGAATAGAAACTGATGTATTGCAATAGGTAAACGCTTTGGGCCACTGAAAAACACCTGCACACAGAGTTGTACATACCCCTGGCACATAATTCAGTTGAGTCCAGCCGGCCCAAATTGGTTTTGGGCATGCAAGTTGGCACCAAAGTCTGCAAAATAGCCATTTAGCCATTTGAATAAGAAACTGGTGTATTGCAATAGGTAAAACTGCTTTGGGCCACTAAAAAAACACTGCAGCAGACTTGTACATACCCCTGGCACATAATTCAGTTGAGTCCAGCCTGGCCCAATTGGTTTTGGGCATGCAATTTGGCACCAAAGTCTGCAAAATAGCTATTTTTGCACATTTGAATAAGAAACTGATGTATTGCAATAGGTAAACCGCTTTGGGCCACTGAAAAAACACTGCACACGAGTTGTCATACCCCTGGCACATAATTCAGTTGATCCAGCCTGGCCCAAATTGGTTTTGGGCATGCAAGTTGGCACACATCTGCAAAATAGCCATTTTTGCACATTTGAATAAGAACTGATGTATTGCAATAGGTAAACTGCTTTGGGGCCACTGAAAAAAAACGAACACAGAGTTTGTACATACCCCTGGCACAAAACACATACATTATTTGTACTTACCCCTGGCAACAAATACACCCAAACCAATTTGGGCCAGGCTGGACTCAACTGAATTATTGCCAGGGTATGTACAAGTCTGTCTGCGTGTTTTTTCAGTGGCCACAAAGCGGTTTACCTATTGCAATACATCAGTTTCTAATTCAAATGTGCAAAATGGCTATTTTGCAGACTTTGGTGCCAACTTGCATGCCCAAACCAATTTGGGCCAGGCTGGACTCAACTGAATTATGTGCCGGGGTATGTACAACCTGTCTGCAGTGTTTTTGTTCAGTGGCCCAAAGCGGTTTTCCTATTGCAAATCATCAGTTTCTAATTCAAATGTGGCAAAAATGCTATTTTGGCAGACTTTGGTGCCAACTTGCATGCCCAAAACCAATTTGGGGCCAGGCTGGACTCAACTGAATATGTGCCAGGGGTATGTACAAGTCTGTCTGCGGTTTTTTTTCAGTGGCCCAAAGCGGTTTACTCTATTGCATAATCAGTTTCTAATTCAAATGTGCAAAAATGGCTATTTTGCAGACTTTGGTGCCAACTTGCATGCCCAAAACCAATTTGGGCCAGGCTGGACTCAACTGAATTATGTGCCAGGGGTATGTACAATCTGTCTGCAGTGTTTTTTCAGTGGCCCAAACGGTTTACCTATTGCAATACATCAGTTTTCTAATTCAAATGTGCAAAAAATGGCTATTTTGCAGACTTTGGTGCCAACTTGCATGCCCAAAACCAATTTGGGCCAGGCTGGACTCAACTGAATTATGTGCCAGGGGTATGTACAACTCTGTCTGCAGTTGTTTTTTTCAGTGGCCCAAAAGCGGTTTACCTATGCAATACATCAGTTTTCTAATTCAATTGTGCAAAAATGGCTATTTTGCAGACTTTGGTGCCAACTTGCATGCCCAAAACCAATTTGGGCCAGGCTGGACTCAACTGAATTATGTGCCAGGGGTATGTACAAGTCTGTCTGCGGTTTTTTTTCAGTGGCCCAAACTGGTTTACATTGCAACACCAGTTTCTTATTCAAATGTGCAAATGGCTATTTTGCAGACTTTGGTGCCAACTTGCATGCCCAAAACCAATTTGGGCCAGGCTGGACTCAACTGAATTATGTGCCAGGGGTATGTACAAGTCTGTCTGCGGTGTTTTTTCAGTGGCCCAAACGGTTTACACCTATTGCAATACACCAGTTTCTTATTCAAATGGCTAAAATGGCTATTTTGCAGACTTTGGTGCCAACTTGCATGCCCAAAACCAATTTGGGCCAAGGCTGTCCAACGAATTATGTGCCAGGGGTATGTACAACTCGTGTGCAGTGTGTTTTCAGTGGCCCAAAGCAGTTTCCTATTGCAATACATCAGTTTCTTATTCAAATGTGCAAAATGCTATTTTGCAGACTTTGGTGCCACTTGCATGCCCAAAACCAATTTGGGCCAGGCTGGACTCAACTGAATTATGTGCAGGGGTATGTACAATCTGTCTGCAGTGTTTTTTCAGTGGCCAAACGGTTTTACTATTGTATCACCAGTTTCTTATTCAAATGTGCAAAAATGGCTATTTTGCAGACTTTGGTGCCAACTTGCATGCCCAAAACCAATTTGGGCCGAGCTGGACTCAACTGAATTATGTGCCAGGGGTATGTACAACTCTGTTGCAGTGTTTTTTTCAGTGGCCCAAACAGTTTACCTATTGCATATCACAGTTTTCTTATTCAAATGTGCAAAAATGGCTATTTTGCAGACTTTGGTGCCAACTTGCATGCCCAAAACCAATTTGGGCCAGGCTGGACTCAACTGAATTATGTGCCAGGGGTATGTACAATCTGTGTGCAGTGTTTTTTTCAGTGCCCAAAGCTTTTACCTATTGCAATACACAGTTTCTTATTCAAATGTGTCAAAAATGCTATTTTGCAGACTTTGGTGCCAACTTGCATGCCCAAACCAATTTGGGCCAGGCTGGACTCAACTGAATTATGTGCAGGGTATGTACAACTCTGTCTGCAGTGTTTTTTCAGTGGCCCAAGCGGTTTACCTATTGCAATACATCAGTTTCTTATTCAAATGTGCAAAAATGGCTATTTTGCAGACTTTGGTGCCAACTTGCATGCCCAAACCCAATTTGGGCCAGGCTGGACTCAACTGAATTATGTGCAGGGGTATGTACAAGCTCTGTCTGCAGTGTTTTTTCAGTGGCCACAAAGCGTTTACCTATTGCAATACACCAGTTTCTTATCAAATGTGTCAAAAATGGCTATTTTGCAACTTTGGTGCCACCTTGCATGCCCAAACCAATTTGGGCCAGGCTGGACTCAACTGAATTATGTGCCAGGGGTATGTACAAGTCTGTCTGCGGTGTTTTTTCAGTGGCCCAAACGGTTTACCTATTGCAATACACCAGTTTCTTATTCAAATGGCTAAAATGGCTATTTTGCAGACTTTGGTGCCAACTTGCATGCCCAAAACCAATTTGGGCCAGGCTGGACTCAACTGAATATGTGCCAGGGGTATGTACAAGTCTGTCTGCGTGTTTTTTCAGTGGCCCAAAGCGGTTTACCTATTGGAATAGCAACTGCAGTGTTTTTTCAGTGGCCCAAAGCGGTTTACCTATTGCAATACATCAGTTTCTTATTCAAATGTGCAAAAATGGCTATTTTGCAGACTTTGGTGCCAACTTGCATGCCCAAAACCAATTTGGGCCAGGCTGGACTCAACTGAATTATGTGTCAGGGGTATGTACAACTCTGTCTGCAGTGTTTTTTCAGTGGCCCAAAGCGGTTTACCTATTGCTAATACACTCATGTTTTCTTATTCAATGGCTAAAATTGCTATTTTGGCAAGACTTTGGTGCCAACTTGCATCCCAAAACCAATTTGGGCCAGGCTGGACTCAACTGAATTAATGTGCCAGGGGTATGTACCTGTCTGTCTGCAGTGTTTTTTTTCAGTGGCCCAACTGGTTTTACCTATTGCATCAACACCAGTTTTTTATTCAAATGGCTAAAAATGGCTATTTTGCAGAACTTTGGTGCAACTTGCATGCCCAAAACAATTTGGGCCAGGCTGGACTCACTGAATTATGTGCCAGGGGTAGTACACAGCCTGTCTGCGTGTTTTTTTCCAGTGGCCCAACTGGTTTACCTATTGCAATACCCCAGTTTCTATTCAAATGGCTAAATGGCTATTTTGCAGACTTTGGTGCCAACTTCCTGCCAAAACCAATTTGGCCAGGCTGGACTCAACTGAATTATGTGCCAGGGGTATGTACAACTCTGTCTGCAGTGTTTTTTTTTTTCAGTGGCCCAAAGCGTGTTTACATTGCAATACATCAGTTTCTTATTCAAATGTGCAAAAATGGCTATTTTGCAGACTTTGGGCCAACTTGCTGCCCAAAACCAATTTGGGCCAGGCTGACTCAACTGAATTATGTGCCAGGGGTTGTACAACTCTGTTGCATGTTTTTTTCAGTGGCCCAAAGCAGTTTACCTATTGCATACATCAGTTTATCTTATTCAAATGTGCAAAAATGGCTATTTTGCAGACTTTGGTGCCAACTGCATGCCCAAAACCAATTTGGGCCAGGCTGGACTCAACTGAATTATTTGCCAGGGGTATGTACAGTCTGTCTGCAGTGTTTTTTCAGTGGCCCAAAGCGGTTTACCTATTGCAATACATCAGTTTCTTATTCAAATGTGCAAAATGGCTATTTTGCAGACTTTGGTGCCACTTGCAATGCCTCAAAACCATTTTGGGCAGGCTGGACTCAACTGAATTATGTGCCAGGGGTAATGTACAAGTCTGTCTGCGGTGTTTTTTTCAGTGGCCCAAACTGGTTTACCTATTGCAATACACCGTTTCCTTATTCAATGGCTTAAAATGGCTATTTTGCGACTTTGGTGCCAACTTGCATGCCCAAAACCAATTGGTCCAGGCCTGGACTAACTGATATGTGCCAGGGGTATGTACAGTCTGTCTGCGTGTTTTTTACAGTGGCCCAAACTGGTTTACCTATTGCAATACACCAGTTTCTTTATTCAAATGGACAATGGCTATTTTGCAGACTTTGGTGCCAACTTGCATGCCCAAAACCAATTTGGGCCAGGCTGGACTCAACTGAATTATGTCCCAGGGGTATGTACAAGTCTGCTGCAGTGTTTTTTTTCAGTGGCCCAAAGATTTACCTATTGCAATACACCCAGTTTCTATTCAAATGGCAAAAATGCTATTTTTGCAGACTTTGTGCCAACTTGCATGCCCAAAACCAATTTGGCCAGGCTGGACTCAACTGAATTATGTTGCCAGGGGTATGTACAAGTCCGTCTGCACTGTTTTTTTTTAGTGCCCAAACGCAGTTTAATACATATTGCAATAACACCAGTTTCTTATTCAAATGTGCAAAAATGCTATTTTGCAGACTTTGTGCCAACTTGCATGCCCAAACCAAATTTGGCCGGGCTGGACTAACTGAATTATGTGCCAGGGGTATGTACAAGTTCTGTCTGCGCGTGTTTTTTTTCAGTGGCCCAAACTGGTTTTCCTATTGCAATACACCAGTTTCTTATTCAAATGTGCAAAATGCTATTTTGCAGACTTTGGTGCCAACTTGCAATGCCCAAAACCATTTGGGCCAGGCTGGACTCACACTGAATTATGTGCCAGGGGTATGTACAAGTCTGTCTGCGTGTTTTTTTCATTGGCCCAAACTGGGTTTACCTATTGCGAATACACCCGTTTCTTATTCAAATGGCTAAAATGGCTATTTTTGCAGACTTTGGTGCCAACTTGCATGCCCAAAACCAATTTGGGCCAGGCTGACTTAACTGATTATGTGCCAGGGTATTTACAAGTCTGTCTGCAGTGTTTTTTTTTTTTCAGTGGCCCAAACGGTTTACACCTATTGCAATAACCCCAGTTTCTTATTCAAATGGCTAAAAGGCTATTTTGCCAGACTTTGGTGCCAACTTGCATGCCCAAACCAATTTGGGCCAGGCTGGACTCAACTGATTATAGTCCGGGGTATGTAACAAATCTGTTGCGGTGTTTTTTTCAGTGGCCCAAACTGGTTTACCTTTGCAATACACAGTTTCTTATTCAATGGCAAAAATGGCTATTTTGTCAGACTTTGGTGGCCAACTTGCATGCCCAAAACCATTTGGGCCAGCTGGACTCAACTGAATTATGTGCCAGGGGTATGTACAAGTCTGTCTGCAGTGGTTTTTTCAGTGGCCCAAAGCGGTTTCCTATTGCAACATCAGTTTTCTTATTCAAATGTGAAAATGGCTATTTTGCAGACTTTGGTTGCCAACTTGCATGCCCAAAACCAATTTTGGGCCAGGCTGGACTCAACTGAACTTATGTGCAGGGGTATGTACAAGTCTTGTCTGCGGTGTTTTTTTTCAGTCAGTGGCCCAACGGTTTAACACCTATTGCATACACCAGTTTCTTATTCAAATGCTAAAATTGGCTATTTTGCAGACTTTGGTGCCAACTTGCATGCCCAAAACCAATTTGGGCCAGGCTGGACTCACTGAATTATGTGCCAGGGGTATGTACAAGTCTGTCTGCGTGTTTTTTTTCAGTGGCCCAAACGGTTTAACCTATTGCAATACACCAGTTTCTTATTCAAATGGCAAAAATGGCTATTTTGCAGACTTTGGTGCCAACGTTGCAATGCCAAAACCATTTGGGCCAGGTGGACTCAACTGAATTATGTGCCAGGGGTATGTAAAATCTGGTCTGCAGTGTTTTTTTTTCATGGCCCAAAGCGTTTACCTATTGCAATACACCATTTCTTTCTTTTCAAATGGCTAAAATGGCTAATTTTGCAGACTTTGGTGCCAACTTGCATGCCCAAACCAATTTGGGCCAGGCTGGATCAACTGAATTAATGTGTCCAGGGTATGTACAATCTGTCTGCATTGTTTTTTTCAGTGGCCCAAAAACTGTTTACCTATTGCATACCCATTTCTTATTCAAATGTGCAAAATGGCTATTTTTGCAGACTTTGGTGCCAACTGCATGCCCCAAAAAACCAAATTTGGGGCCAGGCTGGACTCAACTGAATTATTGTGCCCCAGGGGATGTACCAGTCTGTCTGCAGGTTTTTTTTAGTGGCCCAAGATTTTACCTATTGCAATAACCATTTTCTTATTCAAATGTGCAAAATGGCTATTTTGCAGACTTTGGTGCCAACTTGCATGCCCAAAACCAATTTGGGCCAGGCTTGACTCAACTGATTATGTGCCAGGGGTATGTAACAAGTCTGTCTGCAGTGTTTTTTCAGTGGCCCAAACTGGTTTAACCTATTGCAATACACCATTTCTTATTCAAATGGCATAAATGGCTATTTTGCAGACTTTGGTGCCAACTTGCATGCCCAACCATTTGGGCCAGGCTGGACTCACTGAATTAATGTGCCAGGGGTATGTACAAGTCTGTCTGCGGTGTTTTTTCAGTGGCCCAACCAGTTTTTACACTATTGCAATACACCAGTTTCTTATTCAATGGCTAAAATGGCTATTTGCAGACTTTGGTGCCAACTTGCATGCCCAAAAACCAATTTTGGGCCAGGCTGGACTCAACTGAATTAATGTTGCCAGGGGTATGTACAAAGTCTGTCGCCAGTGTTTTTTCAGTGGCCCAAAGCGGTTTTACCTATTGCAATACATCAGTTTTTCTTTATTCAAATGTGCAAAATGGCTATTTTGCGACTTGGTGCCAACTTGCATGCCCAAAACCAATTTGGGCCAGGCTGGACAGCAACTGAATTATGTGCCAGTGGTAATGTACAAGTCTGTCTCGGTGTTTTTTTTTTCAGTGGCCCAAACTGGTTTTACCTATTGCATACACCAGTTTCTTATTCAAATGTGCAAAATGGCTATTTTGCAGACTTTGGTGCCAACTTGCATGCCCCAAAACCAATTTGGGCCCAGTGCCGGACTCACTGCTAATTATGTGCCAGGGTATTACAAGTCTGTTGCTTGTTTTTTTCAGTGGCCCAAACGTTTTACCTATTGCAATACACATTTCTTTATTCAAATGGCTAAAATGGCTATTTTGCAGACTTTGGTGCCAACTTGCATGCCAAAACCAATTTGGGCCAGGCTGGACTCAACTGAATTATGTCGGGGTAATGTACATCTGTCTGCAGTGTTTTTTTCAGTGGCCCAAACTGTTTACCTATTGCAATACACCAGTTTCTTATTCAAATGGTGCTAAAATGGCTTTTGCAGACTTTGGTGCCAACTTGCATCCCCAAAACCAATTTGGGCCAGGCTGACTCAACTGAAATTATGTGCCAGGGGTATGTACAAGTCTTCTGCGTGTTTTTTCATTGGCCCAAACTGTTTACCTATTGCAATACACCAGTTTTCTTATTCAAATGGCTAAAATGGCTATTTTGCAGACTTTGGTGCCACTGCATGCCCAAAACCAATTTGGTCCAGGCTGACTCAACTGAATTATGTGCCTGGGTATGTACAAGCTGCCGGCAGTGTTTTTTAGGGCCCAAAGCAGGGACACCGATTGCAAGACACCAGTTTCTATCAAAAAATGTGCAAAAATGGCTATTTTGTGCAGACTTTGGTGCCACCTGCATGCCCAAAACCAATTTGGGCCAGGCTGGACTCACTGAATTATGTGCCAGGGGTATGTACAATCTGTCTGCAGTGTTTTTTTCAGTGGCCCAAAGCGGTTTACCTATTGCAATAACATCAGTTTTTCTTATTCAAATGTCAAAAATGGCTATTTTGTCAGACTTTGGTGCCAACTTGCATGCCCAAAACCATTTGGGGCCAGGCTGGACTCAACTAATTATGTGCCAGGGTATGTACAAGTCTGTCTCGGTGTTTTTTCAGTGGCCCAAACTGGTTTAACCTATTGCAATCAAACACCAGTTTCTATTCAAATGGCTAAAATGGCTATTTTGGCAGACTTAGTGCCAACTTGCACCAAACCAATTTGGGCCCGGCTGGACTCAACTGAATTATGTGCCAGGGGTATGTAACAAGTCCTGTCTGCAGGTGTTTTTTTCAGTGCCCAAAGCTTTTACCTATTCCATACAACACCAGTTTTTCTTATCAATGGCAAAATGGCTATTTTGCGACTTTGTGTGCCAACTTTGCATGCCCAAAACCAATTTGGGCCAGGCTGGACTCAACTTGAATTAAAGTGCCCGGGGTATGTACAAGTCCTGTCTGCGGTGTTTTTTTTTTTCAGTGGCCCAAACTGTTTTTACCTATTGCAATACACCAGTTTTTATTCAAATGGCAAAATGGCTATTTTGCAGACTTTGGTGGCCAACTTGCATGCCCAAAACCAATTTGGGCCAGGCTGGACTAAACGACTTAAATTTCCAGGGGTATTTGTACACGTCTGTCTGCGGTGTTTTTTTTCAGTGGCCCAAACTGGTTTACCTATTGGTGCAATACACCAGTTTCTTATTCAAATGGCTAAAATGGCTATTTTGCAGACTTTGGTGCCAACTTGCATGCCCAAAACCAATTTGGGGCCAGGCTGGACTCAACTGAATTATGTGCCAGGGGTATGTACAACGTCTGTCTGCAGTGTTTTTTAGTGGCCCAAAGCAGTTTACACTATTGCAATACACACGTTTCTTATTCAAATGTGCAAAAATGGCTATTTTTGCAGACTTTGGTGTCCGAACATTGCATGCCCAAAACCAATTTGGGCCAGGCTGGACTCAACTGAATTATGTGCCAGGGGTTGTACAAGTCTGTCTGCAGTGTTTTTTTAGTGTGCCCAAGCGGTTTATACCTCTTGCAATACACAGTTTTCTTATTCAAGTGTGCAAAATGGCTATTTTGCAGACTTTGGTGGCCAACAGTTGCATGCCCAACCAATTTGGGCCAGCTGGACTCAACTGAATTATGTGCCAGGGGTATTACAATCTGTCTGCAGTGGTTTTTTCAGTGGCCAAAGCGGTTTACCTTTGCAATACCTCAGTTTCTTATTCAAATGTGCAAAAATGGCTATTTTTGCAGACTTTGGTGCCAACTTGCATGCCAAAACCAATTGGGCCAGGCTGGACTCAACTGAATTATGTGCCAGGGGTATGTACAAGTCTGTCTGCGGTGTTTTTTTTCAGTGGCCCAACTGGTTTACCTATTGCAATACACCATTTCTTATTCAAAATGGTAAAATGGCATTTTGTGCAGACTTTGGTGCCAACTTGCATGCCCAAACCAATTGGGCCAGGCTGGACAATCACTGAATTATGTGCCAGGGGTATGTACAAGTCTGTTGCAAGTGTTTTTTCAGTGGCCCAAACTGGTTTACCTATTGCAATACACCGTTTTCTTATTCAAATGCTAAAATGGCTATTTTTGCAGACTTTGGTGCCACTTGCATGCCCAAAACCAATTTGGGCCAGGCTGGACTCAACTGATTATGTGCCAGGGGTATGTACAAAAGTCCTGGCTGCAGTGTTTTTTTGCAGTGGCCCAAAGCAGTTACCTATTGCAATACACCAGTTTCTTATTCAAATGTGCAAAAATGGCTATTTTTGCAGACTTTGGTGCCAACTTTCATGCCCAAAACCAATTTGGGCCAGGCTGGACTCAACTGAATATTAATGTGCCCGGGGTATGTGACAAGTCTGTCTGCTAGTGTTTTTTTTTTTCAGTTGCCCCAAACTGTTTAACCTTTTGCATAACACCGTTTCTTCTATCAAATGTGTCAAAATGGCCTATTTTTGCAACTTGGTGCCAACTGCATGCCCAACACCAATTTGTGGCCAGCTTGGACTCAACTGAATTATGTGCCAGAGGGTATTTAACAACAGTGCTGTTCTCGGTGTTTTTTTTTTCAGTGGCCCAAACTGGTTTTAACCCTATTGCATACACCAGTTTTCTTTCAACTGGCTAAAATGGCTATTTGCAGTCTTTGGTGGCCAAACTTTGCATGCCCAAAAACCATTTGGGCCAGGCTGGACCTCACATGAATTATGTGCCAGGGTATTACAAAGTCCTGTCTGCAATGTTTTTTCTTAGTAGGGCCCAATGGTTTACACCTTTGCAATAAACACAGTTTTTTCTTATTCAAATTGCTCAAAATGGATATTTTGAGTTGCAGACTTTGGTGCCACACTTGCAATGAGCCCAAAACCAATTTGGCGCAGTCTTGACTAAAACTGAATTATGTGCAGGGGTCATGTAAAGTCTGTCTGCGGTGTTTTTTCAGTGGCCCAAAATCGGTTTACCTTTGCAATACATCAGTTTCTTATTCAAATGGCTAAAATGCGATTTTGCAGACTTTGGTGCCAACTTGCTATCCAAAACCAATTTGGGCCGGGCTGGACTCAACTGAATTATGTGCCAGGGGTATGTACAACTCTGTGCTGCAGTGTTTTTCACAGTGGCCCAAAGCAGTTTACCTATTGCAACATACATCAGTTTTCTTATTCAAATGAAATGTAAAAATGCTATTTTTGCAGACTTTGGTGCCAACATTGCATGCCCAAACCAATTTGGGCCAGGCTGGACTCAACTGAATTATGTGCCAGTGGTATGTTACCAAGTCTGTCTGCAGTGTTTTTTTCAGTGGCCCAAAGCGGTTTACCATATTGCAATACATCAGTTTCTTATTGCAAGTGTAAAAAATGGCTATTTGCAGACTTTGGTGCCAATTGCATGCCCAAAACCAATTTGGGCGGCTGGACTCAACTGAATTATGTGCCAGGGGTATGTTACAAGTCTGTCTGCGGGTGTTTTTTTTTTTTTCAGTGGCCCAAACTGGTTTACCTATTGCAATACACCAGTTTTCTTATTCAATGGCAAAATGGCTTTTTGCAGACTTTGGTGCCAACTTGCATGCCAAAACCAATTTTGGGCCAGGCTGGCCTCACACTGAATATATGGACGTGCCAGGGGTATGTACAAAGCGTCTGCAGTGATTTTTAAGTGGCCCAAAGCTTTACCTATTGCAATACACCAGTTTCTTATCAATGAATGGCAAAATGGATATTTTGGCAGACTTTGGTGCCAACTTCTGCATGCCCCAAAACCATATTGGGCCAGGCTGGACTCAACGGAATTATGATCGCCAGGGGTATGTACAACTCTGTCGGCGCTGTTTTTTTTTCAGTGGCCCAAAAGCGTTTTATACCCTATTGCAATACATCAGTTTCTTATTCAAAATGTGCAAAAAGCTATTTTGCAGACTTTGGGTGCCAACTTGCATGCCCAAACCAATTTGGGCCAGGCTGGACTCAACTGAATTTGTGCCAGGGGTATGTACAAGTCTGTCTGCGAGTGTTTTTTTTTTCAGTGGCCCAAACTGGTTTACCTATTGCAATACACCAGTTCTTATTCAAATGGCTAAAATGGCTATTTTGCAGACTTTGGTCCAACTTGCATGCCCAAACCAATTTGGGCCAGGCTGGACTCAACTGAATTATGTGCCAGGGTATGTACAGTCTCTCTGCAGTGTTTTTTTTAGCTGGCCCAACTGGTTTAACCTATGCATACACCATTTTCTTATTCAATGCTAAAATGGCTATTTTGCAGACTTTGGTGCCAACTTTGCATGCCCAAACCAATTTGCGCCAGGCTGGACTCAACTGAATTATGTGCCAGGGTATGTACAAACGCTGTCTGAGTGTTTTTTCAGTGGCCCAAAGCAGTTTACCTATTGCAAATACACCAAGTTTATCTTATTCAATGGCTAAAGCTATTTTCAGACTTTGGTGCCACTTGCATGCCCAAAACCAATTTGGCCAGGACTGGAACTAAAAACTGAATTATGTGCCAGGGGTATGTACAAAGTCTGTCTGCAGTGTTTCTTTCAGTGGCCCAAAGCGTTTTAACCTATTGCAATACACCAGTTTCTTATTCAAATCAAATGAAGCATATGAACCACAACTTCAGTCTGTGAATAAGAAACTAAACTGAATTAAGATAACAAGCCTTTTTTGTGAGCTAAGAACCAACTTCAGCTTCGTAACAGCAGAGATTAGAAGAAGATAGATGCAATTAGATAGATGATATGATAGCATAAGCGAGTTTCAGATAGATAGCTAGATATCACAGATTAGATAGATAGAAGAAGTAGCAGACTTGATGTGTGAGATAGCAAGCAATCGATTAGCAGAGTTGCGCAAATAGATATTGTATGCAGTCTAGATCAAAAAGGAGGCGTAGATGCAGAGTCTAGATAGTAGATCAGATAGCAGAGTTAGATACATAGCAAACTTACGATGACTAGATAGATCATAGCTAAAAGTAAAATGCAAGTATCATCACAAACTCTCCCAATGACTGTTCAGGCATGAGAGATCAACAAAGAGCACTTACATCCCCAGTCCAAACGAATGCATCACGAGACGATAGAGAACTTAGACTAGTAATTGATCTCACCAACCTTGATCAGGTGGAATACAGAAAGTAGGAGTAACAGTGCAGGGGATTTAAATTCTACAAAAAACACCACAGTGACACGCAGTTGCTTCCAGAATCATGAACTATTTACCGGGACATCACAAGACTGGGGCTGCATCTTCAATCCTGACTGTCCCTGGGACCGGACTGTTTGGAACTCACTGCATACTAATTATACACTAGCTGCCAAGCTCGGGACGTGTGTCCACTATTCCGCAGCTATTCCCCTCCCTCTAACCGCATCTGAACCGTGTGACCCTAAATAAATCTCTTCTGACGTCTCGGCGTGGACCCATAATTTAATCTCTTCTTCTACACAGCTGGCTGTGGTCCCTATAAGTATCCCTTCACTGCACACCCAGCTCGGCCGCTGGCCCATATATATCCTCCCAGCTACAGAGCATATCTCTGCTACAAGCTCGGCGTGATGTCCTCACTAGCAATATCCTACCTGCTAACAAAAACATCTCGGTCGTGTGCCCTATAATATCTCTTCCTGCACAGCTCGGCGTGGCTCCCTGATAATAGCCTATACCTGCTACAGCTCGGCGTGTGGCCCATAATACCTCTTCTGCTACAAAGCGCGTGTGTCCCATAATAATTCCCTTACTGCCTACAGCTCACGGACGTAGTCCCCTCCATAATATACCCTCCTGCTACAGTTCGGCGTGTGTCCATAATAAATTCCCTTTCTACTAAACCGCTCGCTTTGTGCTCCATAATATCCCTTCCTGCTACAGGCTCGCGGCGTCCCTACAATATCCCCTTGCCAGCTCGCTCAACAGCTCGGCCGTTTGTCCCTATAATATCCTCGTCCCTACATCTCCGCGTGTGTCCTATAATACCCTCCCTGCTACAGCTCACAGGCGTGTGTCCCCCTATCACTCCCAATCACCTTCCTGCTCAGCTCGGCGTGGTCCTATAATCTCCTTGCCAGCTGTAATCTTTCGGCGTGTGTGCCCTATAAATTACCTTCCTACTACCGCTCGTTGTGTCCCTATAATATCCCCGTGTGTATTCCGCGAGGTGTCCTTTTTGTATGCTGAACGAGTTTGTGTGTTGGGAGGCTGTGTAATGTTTTTCAGTGTTGTTAATAGACATGTGTAAATGCTGAGAGATTTCTACTGTTTTGGTTGAGAAGGATGTGTTGTATGCTGAGAGGTTTTGATGTGTCCGTTAAAGGCTAGTGTGTGTTTTCTGGAAGGTTAATGTATGTCCGTGTATGCTGCAGAAGGTTTCTATGTAACGTTATGTTGGGCAGTGTTAAAAGATCGTGATGTAGCTAAGAGGTTTGTGTGTGTTGGGAGTGCAACATCCTTGACATGAGTAAACTTCCACCAACCATCGTTCCAACTGACCCAGACTCAGGCCCCCGTGTGATTGATCTATAGAGCACATAGCATGTCAGTGCTCCTCAACTCTTGGGCAATTTAACTGGGCGATTAAATATCCACATACACAAACATAGCTGATCCGCCGGCACAATTAAGACCATCAAGAGTTGGCGGACAGTGGGAAGTGACTGCCAACTTACTGTGCTTTCATATTGTCCTCCCACCAGACTAGACCCACAAGCAAACCATTACCTTCAATGCCCTTTTTATGAGTACCCTCAAAGCAAAAGTCCTCAGGACGCATCCCACAATGTTCTCAATACAGCTCCATGGGCGCCTTGTATTTAGGTACACCTGGTTGTATGATTTGCGGCTGTGAGATTCTCTGTCTTTACAGTCTCATAGCAGACAGTCATTTCCAGATGGCTTAGCGTGGGGGGTCAGTAGCCACATGGTATGAATGACACACTTTACGCCTTGAAGGATGAAGTTTCTGGATAGCATGTGTATTGATTGGTCTGTTTGGCTGCGTCCATATTGAGGCCAACGTTGTCCACTGCATCCTCCATGTTCCAGCAGGTAGGTAGGTGGCTCTTCTGCTAAGCCTTTCTCGTGGTCCAGTATGCAGCTGAATGTTTCAGGTCTCTGTAGCTCCTTCTTGTCCCAGAATGCACCACCATCACGACAAATGTTCCTCACAGTAATTTCTACTACAGATTGGCCGTTAGTTGGGCCCAACATGCTCATATCTCTACTGGCGTCAAAATCCACCCAGCACTGAGACCATAACAGAGACTATTAGCTGGTCCGGCAAACAGGGGGTCAGAATTCTACCTCTATATTTATACATATACAAAGAGGGATCACTGGAATGGGCTATTATAGTCATTCTCTCATATCTAAATTAATATTATGTGTTTCTGAACAAGTAGATGGAGGGGTTGTGTCGTTAATGTTCTCGCGAAGATGAGAAATAAATTTAATTTCATTGGTGAAAAAATCTCTGGACAAATACTTGAGTGCAGAAATATTACATGTTTTGGGCATCCGAATTCGTGTTGTTAAAACATGTAGAAGGTGAAGTTTAACCATGTACCAGTTTATGGAGAAAATCTCAACACTTACCTATGTCCTCCGTTGGCACAATTACAAGAGGGGGCCCTGAACTGCGCATTACTGGTTCTACCCTGCAACTAGACAGCTTAACTCATGTTGAACAAAGTTCATGACATCACGCCGCAATACCGAGTCATTCTCCTCAGGCCCTTTATACCATGATGCGATTTTCGTAGACACTCTCGCTACGTGCTCTCAGTCAGCCAGATGATACAAGAAGGATGCCTGGGTCAGATAGCCAATGGGTAGAAACCTAGCTGACATAGTTAGGTTATTTTCGGAATAGATTTCTATGAGGGATCTCGTGGCATGCGCACCTGAGCACAGATGCCCACGACTACCTTCAAGCGTGTGAGTGGTGCGGAAAGTCTCCCTTTCATCGTCTTTACTGTGTGTAAGTCGAGCTGACAGATGGTAAGAGGTTCTAGCCTCCTTTCACTAGAATTGCAACACCCTCAATTTCCAGCAGATAATCTCTACTCGATTGCCTTAAAGATGGGGTAACCGCTCAACATGAGCGCAAAACCCGCAACTGGCCTAGGAGACTATTGGTGGTCTGAGACAACGGGGGTTTCCTCTAAATATGGAGGACAGAGGACCTCACGAGGGCAGATGACTAGATCGTCTTCAATCAGGAATGTACGTTTAGGACTGTTGTTGCTGAACACAAAAATGAAGGGCTGCATCGTTCAACACAACTATGTAAATAAACTTAATCATGGTAAAAAGATCGCAGGAACAACATCTTGAGTGCAATATTACATGTCTTGGATCAATGTTGTTGAACTGTAAAAGGTGGATAACCATGTCAGTTTGGAAATCCACCGTACCTTCCTACTTTGTTTGAACTATAAAGCGACCTGACGGTCCCAAAAGGCTTGGTTGAAGCAGTTCTGTGCATTACAAGAGCATCAACAACCTCCTCCTCCCACAGTAAAGATGACTTCGATCCAGAAAGTTTTTAATGTTGGAGGCTGTACATGTTTTAGGCTTCCGCACGTGCGCGGCGGCCAGCCAGATTGCAGTGTGGAGGACAGGAAGTCCGCTCCACCCCTCCGTGTTGAAGCCAATAGATGTAGGTCTACTAGCCCTCTCGATATCACTTGTGCCTAGCCATGTCAGGTTTAGGGTTTCCAGTCTTTCACTCATCTATCTCGCGTTCAATTTGAGAGAGTGAATGTTCTTGGTAGGTAGGTGGCCGCAACTGGAGGTGACTCATGGCGCGATCCCATGAGTATGCAGGGACTCTAAAATTAGGATCCCAACTCCACCCACGGAGCTAATGGTGATCTAGCAGGTTCACAGTCAGGACATGAGGGACCCGGTAAATCTCCAATCCACACAAGAATCATGTAAATCTCATCAAACTGATGTAAACTACATCACACATGGACGGGAATGTTCCGAAAGTGCTAGGAGCTTCTTAGTCTGTTCCTAGAGAGTCATGTGGCCAGTCCTTAATTAGGTTGTTAGGGGAAGTTTTAGTGCCTCTACCCACATATCCATAAGTTGAATGTTCTTTCTCTCTATACCGTGTCAGGCAGGATCCAGCTGGCTTTTAAACCAAACGGGATTCACTGCTTTCAGTTTGGACTCGATCCAACTACTTACAGATCCTGTACAGAGTAGTTAATTTCTGCACTCTACCTCCATCAGCGTTATCTCGCAGGACTACATTTTGGAGCAGACGTGCATTCTGGGAGATGGCGTCAAACTGCCTACTGCTGTTGGAAGTCCTGATTCCAGAGGAGCTCTACATTAACCACCCACAAGGCTGTCCCAGAGATCCGATAGCGACTCGCTCCAGTGATGGGACAGAGGAAATCCAACCAAACATCTGAGAGATCCTGGAATCTCAACATCGAATTATCCAACCTGCTCATACGAGAGTGGGGCTGTTGTCGCAGGTCGGGTTTTGTTTCTACCGATCTAGCAGAGTGTAGTTATTGGAGTGCCATTGAACTGGCCTCAAGTAATTCCTCCCCCAATCCAGACTCATTGTTAAAGAGTTGGAGGCTCGGCTCAGAGTGTTGGAAGTCCTGCAGCCCTCCATGTGCCATCCGTCTCTACTCTACAGACGGCGCCAAAAGATTGACCACTCCCATTCCCGCTGACTAGTGGTGGTCCCCTCGCGCTCCTATACAGAGAAATGTAACCGAGAGGAATGAGCCATATGATCTGCTTGATACGAGTAGTGACAGCTAGTCTACTCTAGATGTCTCTCTCCCCCCAATGTGTGGGTCAAAAATCTTTTTATTACTATCTAAGTGTTCCATGGTGAGCTCCGAACAGGGAGCAATCCCTGATTGTACCATTGAGTAATGGTGAATATGACTGCAATATTGCTTCCATTGTAATATGGGCGGTGTTATTTGAGTACGGGGCCATGATTTACATCTCCAATACATTACTTAGTCTAGATACCAAAGAGTTTGGTGGAAGATGTGCGCACTGACTCGTAAACAACTTCTCGCCATCCAAATCCAAAGCCTAAGTGGGTGTGTATTTTTGTTTAAGTGAAATGAAGTAGGGAGATTCCTTGAATAGTAATTGATCAAGCTTCTCCTCCTAATGAAACCGATTTGGTCTTGTAAGTGAGTGGCTAGAATTTCGGTGCACTTGTTTAGCATCAAGAGCATCCAAAGGTCCTAGGATGGTGGACATGACTCTAAAAAAAACTGTAGTTTGGGCCGGGGAAGGTTGAACTTGCACCAAACTGCTTTTAAGGTGGGGTTTTGGCCATCTAAGATCTTGCTATGGGGCGCCTGTGAGCTATGCTCCACCTCTGGTATTGGTCAGTTATCTGTAGAGTTTTTTGTGACGTTCCGTGTCATGGACTTGTTGAACTCAAGGTTTGGAAATCTTGATGCTGTGTCTAAGAGTCTCAGGAATTCTCAAGGCTTCCCACATATAGTGGGGAGGTTGTGAGGAGGTTTTGTGGACAGGTTTCAATTCCGTGATTTGCTTTTTTAAAAAAATCGCACCCAGGCAGTATCGCCACGGAACAAAGGTGGTGAAAGGAAGGGGAGGTGGAAGTACTGTCTAATACATGTATGTACATACATGGTAACACGTTGTGGATTCATGGCTAACTTATGTATACCGCAGGGGCCGCAATCAGTGTACACAAAATCTTCACATGAGTCAGCTGTTTATAAATAGCCTGATCGTGTATATGAAGGTACATATGTGCCACTCAGGCTGTTTAAAAGACAGGAACTAAACTTAAAGAGTTCGGTTTAAACAGCCTAATGACGTTTATGTTAACTTTATACGTGCGATCAGCTTATTTAAAACACTGATCGTAGAGCTTTGTGCACTGGGGAGAAGGTGTTAGGGGCCCGTCCTACAGTCGTGGGGTCAAGGGCCCCTGAATTTTTTCACAGTTGTTGGATAACATGACAACATTTAAAAAACATTAAGAGTATCAAAAGTCGTGTTTCCATTATCCACAAATATGTTTCTTTTGTGTACCATAACTCATACTGATATCACCTTGTTATCTTTATAGGTTGTGAAACAAAGAGAGGATGCAAAATGGAAATGATACAGACAGTTGCTGCCAAATCACGGAGTTCTCACAACTGTGACTTCAATTGGAATGAGTATCATGGCCTGGCGCATATAATCAGATGTTATCATGAATAGGGTTCAATTAAAACCAGAACATTCAATTGTACATTGTTTCCACTACGAACAGATACAGGGACGATTCCATCTACTGACCATGGTTCCAAAAACCTAAATACAGCTTGTCACGATAATATAATCAATGGTATTAAAGAGGCAATGGAATCAATGGGAAGGAGAAATGTTCAGATATGTACCATTAATCCACTTTTAAACAAGAACAGATACAAGGGAACAGATCCACTACTGATACCATGGGATCACACCTAATAACAGCCTTGTCAATAATTATATATCAAACTGGATTAAGGAGGAGATGGAATCATGGGAAGGAAGAAAGGTTCCAGATTGTACAACATTAATCCACTTACAGAACAGATACAGGGAACAGATTGCCATCTACGATACCATGGGATCCAACCTAAATAACAGCTTTTCAATATTATATATCAAATGGTATTAAGAGGAGAACTGGACTCATGGAAGGAGAATTTCAGAGTGTACCATTAATCCCACTTCACAGAACAGTCGGGAACACGATCCTTCTACTGATACTACTGGGATCCAACCTAAATAAAACAGCTTTGTCACTACCAAGACGGATACAAGGAACGAGATCAATCGCTTATGGTCTTGTTCTAATATGTTCAAAAGTTTTTAATGTTCATTTCCAAATTTATCCTCAATACCCCCCCCGTGTGACAAAACCTTTTTTTGCTGTGTGTTGCGCAAGCCCTTTGGTACCTGAGTCCTCTAAAGACACTTAACAAAAACACAAACCCTTAATCCGATAACCACTTTTCTTGCCCGCAGTGTAAGAAATCTTTGCGTTTTGTAATGTGGCCTTAAAAAGACACTTTACTCCTATCATACGAGAGAAGCCATTTACTGTATGATGTGGGGAAGTGGCTTGCACTATGGCCAGTCTTAAAAATTCATTCAAGGATCCACAAGGGGACGAAACCCATTCTGTTGTTTCGGAATGCGGAAAAGTTTACATTTAAGAGTGGTCTGAAAAGACATTTTTGTTCATGGCAACCAATGCACGGGAACCAGCTTAACAATTCCTTGCTATCATCCTCCTATTGTAAATATGTTTGTGGAATTAAAACGATATAGAATTTGATGCCTAGTCTCATGGTTTTATGAACTGACACCCCCCTACAGGGGTTACTCGTAGTCTCCAGCCACTATGCTCCCCGATTGGACAGAGCTCTTTCCTGGGGATACACCTACTAGGGTGCAGCGGGAGCGTGACAGTACCCAGGGCCAACAGACAAGAGGGCGCCACTTTTCCAAACTACCGGTCCCTGTTTCCACCATACTCTTTTTACCATCCGGTCAGTGTCTAAGCATTTTTATAACCTTGTCCGTCGGGCCAAAGCATTTTACACCCATATCTGGCTGGTGTAAGTGCCAACCATCTTACCAAGTGTTAATAAACCAGTGTATTAGTGTCCTGGTCAGTGCCAAGCAATTTTACAGTGTCTGCTGCGTTAGTGCGCCACCATGGACCATGCTATTAGTGTCCAACCAGTTTATGATCAGTGTCTGGTGCCAAGCATTTTTACCAAGTGTGGCTGCCATGTAGTGCCAACCATTACAGCGCAGGTATTATTTTTCTCACCAGTTATTAGTTCCTGTGTGCAAGCATTTTACCAGAGTCCTGGCTGCATGTAGATGCCAACCTTCTTACAGTGTTAGTTTTCCCAATGTAGTTTATTAGTGTCTGTGTGCCAAGCATTTACCAGTGTCATGGCTGCGTGTAGTGCCAACCATTTACCCACGTATTCATTTACCCAAACCAGTTTAAACTTAGTTTCGTGTGCCAAGCATTTAACCATTAGTCTGGCTGTGTGTATAGTGCCAACCATTTACTCAGACAGTGTTTTTTTCAACCAGTTTTTAGGTCTGTGTGCCAAGCTTTTTCACAAAGTGTCTGCTGCATGCATAAGCAACATTTACCACATGGTTAGTTTTCCAACCAGTATTATTAA
>JAACNH010004768.1:0-22785 GCA_019447015.1 Hymenochirus boettgeri | reverse complement strand
ACGGACCTTGTCTTATCATGCGCATGCTGCGTGCTGCGTATGCGCATAGGAAGACAAGGTCCGTCGGGAATCCTGCAGGTGATCTGTTAAGCGCAGGGTTTTATAGTTTGCGGGATTTGGGGATGCGATTTTTGGCGAAAAACCTACACAAGAATCCGACTATGTCATTTTTTATTCGCTGACAATCGCCAGCTATTACAAGAAGGAGATCTTTGGAGGTTTAAGCTTGGTAACTGTAATATTTTTGTTATCTGAAATATTGACACTGATTTCACCATGGTGCCTTGAAAATTAGACAAACCAATTGGCATTCCCATAGAACACCGCGTTCTACAAAGTACCCACTTTTATCCATTAAATTCCCATTAAAACCCTTCTACTGATCTCTTTCTTGGTGGTTGCCTGTTTAATAGGGGAATATTACCGTAGGTCAGGGTGCCTCCTATGCATTTTAAGGATGCTGGGTGAGGTTTCTGTAAATAATGTAGACCTCAAAGCACCCAGTAGATGCTATATGGCAGTATCACATACTTTCCGTGTTCTCACCACTAAATCCAGTGGGTTCAATCTCTATGTTCGGGATCTTCTTGAACATTACTGCATGTGCCATTGGCTGAGGGCCATTCCTGACATAATTCACATTGGTGCCCCTGCCAGGGAATTAAAATTGAATATGATTTCAAAGATCTTTTACAAGTTTTAATGTGTGATTTTATTATGGGCTCACAAATATTTCATGATAATTATCAGTCTAATGTTGTATTTCCCAAGGAACCGGCCAATTTCACTTCAAACCAATGACCCGTGACATGCACATTAAGTCAGACTACTCACAGATGGGCTCCATCGATTTGGGTGGAGGGGGGGGGGGTGTTCCATCTACAACAATCCCCCATTGACAAGACTACTCTTTTCTTGCTTGTGTTACCAAGTACTTGATTATGCATGTTTCATATTGATTGAGACCCTTTGCAAATTCTCCTGAGACCTCACTCAATGACTTCCAGTTACTGGTTATGTATCTATTTATTATTGGCAAATTAGGTTATAAACATCTATTTATGACACTCTTTCGAAGTTACAAATACGCGCGAATGTTCCACGGAATGTAGACTGCACCATTGGGATACGTAGACAACTTAACTGAAGCTATTGCTCCACAAACCCGTTGTATGATGACATTGACATTGACTTACTAATCTGGAGATTCATAAACAGTTCTTATCATTTAAAATGGTGCTATTTTGACCCAGCCCCAATCGATGTTATTTAACATTGTGAATAGCTAACATCTGATTGGTTGGGGCACCACATTCGACACTACATTTTTGTAACAATATTGTAACAGGTCGGAGTCTATTCCCAGATGGTTTCCCCGACCTATAAAGTATTATAACAATATTGTAACAGGTCGGAGTCTACGATACGCTCGCCCTCTCGCCGCTCGCTCGACACGGGCTGATCATCTAGCTGCTCGCCCGCTGGCTCGCTCGCTAGCTCAGCTCACCTCGCCGATGGCTCGATCGATCCTCTCGCTTGGCTGGCTGCTGGCTTCTGGCTGCCTGGCTGGATCGCTCGATCCTCCTCGCTCGATATAGCTGGACGGACGGAACGGAGACCGACAGACAATATCGGTAGAAAGATGGATCGATCGATCGCTTGAAGATAGATAGACTGGCAGGACGGCCAAAACAGACAGACAGACGAAAGATGGATAGATATAGATTAAGTAATAGATGGATGGATGATAGATCGCACATATATATATAGATAGATGTACGGATGGATAGATAGATAGATAGATAGACAGTAGATGGATCGATAGTGATATAGATTGGATGGATTGATGGATGGATGAATGATAGATATAGATGGACGTACGACGTGCAGTACAGACAGACAGACAGACAGATAGATATCAATACCTTTTGGGAGAAGAGTGGAAATTCCATAAATAGCCCATTTCCATACCAGTTTAATTCATGCCATTCTGTGTGTTAAACAAACCTAATATTGGTATTAACCTTTGGAACCGATGTTCTGGTTTGTCTAGTCTCTATAGTATGTCATGCCTATAGTGATTAATTTTTTTATTATCTGTATTGGTGCAACAGCGCAGTTTACATAAGGTTGCATATAAGTCTATGGTCTAAGGGTGCGTTAAACTACAACCCTCTGCATATGAATGTTATTATTTCACCGATTGGTTATGGTCACCTTTGTTGATAGTGAAACTTTTATTTTCCCCAAATCCAGACCGAGCTCCAATCTGCAAGATTCTGTCGGTCATCTTTGGCAGATGGGAGTACAGTCACGATCGTACCTCCCTATATAAGTATATATTATAAATGTATAGGGAGAACGTCCGTGACTGCAACCCCTATACTTTAGCACAGGGGCCAACCAGACAGAGGGAAATTTTTGGTCTGAAATGACCACCTAAGATCCACGCAATGTTTATCAGAGTCAGAAACGATCTTATGGCCGTGCACACTTTTCCCGATAGCACAAACCTTGGTACCGATGGGATGGCTCTTATCGGGAATGTGTGTATCCAGCTTGAGAGGATGTAACCAGACAGACACAGTACACACAGGGAATACTGCAGGGATCATTACTTCCTTTAATTCATCCAGAACGAGCAGTGAACTCAATTCCAACTGGTGAATGCCTGTTACCTCTTCGCTATTACAGCCAGTGCAGGGGTACTCAAATAAGATTAATGGCTTAATTCAGGGCCTCTCTATGGTGAATATTATGGTGAAAGGAACTGGGTATGAGTATATAGGTCTTTAACAATGTCGACTGGCCACAGAGTTTACAGGGGAATCCACCGTGGGCCAACAGCCCATTCACAACGGCTACAATTTAAATCCAAAGGACAGTAAGAAACTAATGTTTATAAATAACAACAATAGGAGCCAGTAGGAGTAAAGGTTCGTACACACGTGCGATTGCCACGACCGGTCCGGTGGGCCCGTTCTCAGATTACTAGTGGGGCCCAACAGTCCAGTTCGACACTGACCTTGGCTGTTGAACTGCCAAATGGGATCTCTGAGGACCCCATCGAACTCCAGATCCTGGACCATCAAAATTCGCCATCATCCCTATGTTCCATATGACTCCTGAAATTCTCTTTCTCTATAAATTTCACCCTCCCAAACCCTGTCTTACGGCACATCCCATCATTACATGTACCGCTCCAATCATTTATATACAAATACAACACATAACAAATTGTAATAAATCTACTTTGAAACGGAACTCGTTACTGGAAACTAAGAGCGACTGAATCTAACCGCTCGCCACCGCATTGCACCCTCGTGTAATTGTGAATAAATAAGTCTTTTAAAATGGCGGACGCTTTATCGCGCAATATACAAGATGGTTACAAGAGTAGTGACCTGGAGGGGTTGGCCTTGGTCTCCTTAGTATTCCGTTTCATTTAAAACCATTAACGCATTCAATTGTGTTCTGGATTGGATTAGGAAGAGGGAAAAAAAGAAATCTATTTATGAAACATATAGATATAGCTAGCCATTACCCTTATGATATAAAAGCCTGTGTCTATTACAGAGGGGCTGCGTTTTATTAAGGGATGGTAATTCACGAGAGTATGGAAATCACATAAAACTCAGCAGGGGTCATTTATCAGGACTAATTGGGGTTTGGGTTATTTTTTTTTTCAATGACTCATTCCAGCTCAATTTTCACAATGAACGTTAAAGAAGAGTCCTATCCAGTCAGTTTTATTTTGATACCAGCTTGCCTATCGCCCCCCCTTGTGTGTAATTCTACATCTACTCTCCCTATGATGCCATTTTCCATTTCTATCTTTCATACCAGTTGCTCATTCATGATGTCATTTGTGATGTCAACATGTAAGCTTATGACCAGTGTTTTTTATAATTGGATTTCACCATGCATAGCTTCCGGCCATTGTAATAATTCTTGTTATTGCTATTTTCTTACATTATTGTTTTACATATTACCAATATAGGAAAATGTTTTCCCTAGCTTGCGTGAAATATATATAACGCACCCACAACTTGTTTGTGACTTTGATACCATATGATAGTAGTGAACTGATTGATTGCTTTATTATTGGCTTTGGGCTCATTGTACTTCTGCAGGAGTTGAAAAGTAGATCTGTAAAAATCTACATAAAAACTATAACTAGCACGCCCCCCCCCAACTATCTCATTTCTGCAAGACAGTGTTCCGCAATGGGTGGAGCATGAGTTGGCTGCCAACTCATGCTCCGCCCATTGCGGGACACTGTCTTAGGCAGGACACCGTCAGGCCCTTACCCCTATATCCTGCTCTCTCTCAAACGATATTGGGGATGAACATATAAATTACATTAAACTCAGCCTATTATCTCTTCATAAGGTCACAGGGACTATTACTATGCTTAGAAATAACATTTATAGATACATCAAAATTAACAGAAACAATTTATTATGTTTTTTTTAAACACTTTCTGATACGTCATCTCAAATTGGTGCCGTTGCATAATGCCAATCTGGGTATATGTTGAACTTTCATGCTGAAAAACGGAATAACAAATGGAACTTTCTATACATCCTCAAGTGGAGGCCGTTGGTATTACAGTAGATATATGCTTTCCTCTTGCAGACTTCACAGCTGTTATTTTTAACCTGATGGGAGGGGATGTCCCAGGATACCCAATACCGTATTGACCATTTTTATGAGGCGATAGACTTGGAGACATAATAGAGTCTGCTTCTTGTCTCTAATGTGGACATCTTGTCTATTGTATTTACACATTCACACCCATTCACCATCAGAGCTATAGTTTTCACTGGAGCTTAGATAAGAAATATAATATAATGGTTGTCTGCGTGAAGCATTAAACCTTAACAAAATTCCACCCCAAACCAGGGAATTTCAGAACGAAGGGCACGTTCCAATGAGAAAACCATGATTACCAACTGATTATTTCCTGAATAAATGGAAGAAACCCACTACCTTTTAGCTTTCTGGAAACGGCCTGGGACTCATGGGAATAAAGCTGTTTGGGAAATGATCTTATAGGGAAGAGAGAAGGTCCTAAACCAGCAGGAGACGTAACTATTGATCTCCATTGACAAGCCAGGAACGTCTCCAACAGCAGTTTCAATTACCGAGACCTACAAGGAAGCAGAAGGTTATCAGAATCTCTATTGATGTATGAGACTTACACTATGTTTGTATAACATTGTTTTTAGAGACTTTACAGCATAAGTAAGATAAGGACTGAGGAAATGCTGGTCCCCATGTATCCTCCTTGAGATTGCAATGATCTTGTGGAAGTTCTAAATCCATGGACCAAATTTCTATCTTGGAGGTTGTAATTGAATGACATCTTCTACGTTAACCGAAGAGACTGTTAGATTGGGACACATCCAAGGGCAGCAAAAGATCTCAACACAATCTTTACACATTACAGAAATGTCAGGAGTCAGGACCAATCCACAAGACCATCAACAATCCAATAATGGTTTGACAGTGAGTGCAAATCTAACGGGTGATCTCAATAAAAAGCAGATGCCCCGGTGACGATGACGTTAATGTAGCTTATATGTGTCACTCACGTCAATACAAACTCACCCTCAGAAAGAAGAACGAAACTTCATCCAAGTAACTTCAAAAGCTTGACAATCTCTCCAAGACGACTCATTTCGGGAGACTTGGAACCACACTCCAAAATGGCAAAGTCTGGTTTCATCACTACTTTATAGATCTGTACAAAGGAATCCCTGCACAATATCTTACTCCAGAACCAAACCAGATCATCAACACTAAGGAATGATGGAGGAAAGATCAAGGACTTCCAACCCCACAGATACACCTATAACACTGCAGGAAGTAGCTGACAAATTAAGCTCTTACAAAGTAAAAAAGCCAGTGGTACGGATGGAATTCTACCCAAAATGATCCAATACAGCTCCCCTAAAATACACACGCAATATCCAAACTATTCAACCTAGTCCTATATGTTGGGCACTTTCCTGAAGTCTGGAACCAAGTCTGATAACACCAATCCACAAAGTGGAGACCGTTATGATCCAGCCAACTACAGAGGCGTCTGTGTGAGCAGTGTACTGGGAAACTGTATAAACAGCATTCTAAATACGAGAATCTTTACTTTCCTCACACAACATAACATTCTCAGTACAGCCAAGCCGGTTCCTACCAAACCCCGTACCACTGATCACATCTATACTCCGCACACCTCATAACACATCATGTCCCCAACACAAGGAATGGGAAATATTTTGCCTGCTTGGGGACTTTAAAAAGCATTTAACTCAGTGTGGGCACCCAGGCCTATTCCTAAAACTTTGGAGAGTGAAGGTGGAAAACACATATGATGTCATCAAGAGCCTTTACACCAGTAATATAAGTGCAGTGTAAGTGAATGGAAAAGAACTTCATACTTCCTGCAAGGTCGGGGAGTCAGACAGGATGTTAGTCTGAGTTTAACTCTCTTTAACATTACATCAACCAACTGGCAGCAGCTCAGAAACCTCACCACCAGGACTTACTCTACATGACACAATGTAAAGTTCCTGCTCTACGTAGATGACCTCTTACTGCTAATCACCACAGAGAGTGGCCTACAAGACAGTCTAGCCATCCTGGCAAATTCCCACCTGGGCACTTCAATAAATCCAAATAAAACTAAAATTATGATGTTTCCAGAAGAAAAACAAAAAACCAACACACGACCCTTCATTCACATTGAATACGAGATACTCAGCAGAACAGAGAAATATCTTATCTCGCCTGGAGATCACCATTCCGGGAGCTTTAGGGCACTATAGAGACTCTGAAAGCAAAAGCCTCCGAACCTTCTAGGTTATAAAAAACAACTGGATCACTCAAACCACCGTAAAGTCTCCGACAGTGTCATCTCCCAGTCCTACTCTATGGCAGTGAAGTATGGGGCCCTGTCACCTATCCAGACCAATCAAAATGGGAATCTGGCCCACAGAAATACTCCATCTCGAATTACATCAATACCGTAGTGGTTGTCAGCTGAGCTTGGCAGATTCCCATTACCTGTTGAGGTACAATAAAGGGCCCTATCATTCTGGGCTCACCTACAGAACATAGCCCCAACTCTTACCATCATAAACCTCAATACACAACAAGAACCCAGAAAGAGCCTTTGCACTGAAACAACTCATCAGCTCCTACTAACATCAAACCCCACTCCAGAACCTGTCTAAACCTCCAATCAACAGCCGCCATAACCAAAGCCAATTGGATTACGTGGATGAATGGAAAAGAAATAAAAAAGTCCCAGAAACTACTATATACCCAGGCACGGACAGACTACAAGCTGGGCCCCCTACTGGAGAATATCCAAACCCTAAAGATAGACAATCCTGATTCTCTACAATTGAGTGCACACAGCCTAGAAATAGAATCTGCCGACACAGACGACATATAAACCAAAAGAACTGACTGTGCCAGCACTGTGACCAGGAAACCTTAGAGGATGACCCACTTACAGTATATACTCGGTATAAACCGTCCAGTATAAACCGAGGTACCTATTTTTTAGGTAAAAAAAGAGAAAACACATATTTACTCGATATAAACCGAGGGGGTAGTATTTACCACTTAGATTTTGGACTACCAACTCCCACCTGCTTTATTGCTGAGAGTTGTAGTTCAAACATCTTAAGTGGCAAACACTTGCAAATAGGGGTAAATCCTCCTTTATTTGTGCATACCATATGCACAAATAAAGAAGGTTTTACTCTTATTTGTAATATTGGCCTCCCGCTGGCGTCCGTGGTATTCTCCTACCTTTGTCGGCGGCCGCTCTGCTCCTCTTCCACATCCACAGTGCGCATCCTTATGATGTCACTACTCGGCTGCTGCAAAGTGAGAGGCGCCAGGTCGTGACATCATCGGAGCGCACTGAGGATACGGATCGCGCGGCCACCGGACAAGGAAGAACAGGTGACCGAGTATAAACCGAGGTAATATTTTCAGGCTTTTTTTAAAGCCTGAAAAACCTCGGTTTATACTCGAGTATATACGGTACTTCTAACACTGCCCCAATACAAAGCAATACGGGACCCCCATTTCAAGATGATGTCGGACTTTATCCGCATTTTAACTGCTTGATGGAGAGAGAAAACTCTATATCCTGCTGGAGAGGAGAAGCCACAGTAAATTTGGGCACACTATGTAACGGCATGTCACAGACTGGAGGAGCATAAATGAACTTAATGTCCAAGGACTACTTGCCCAATTATCCCTTTATCCTTCCCCAATTGACTTAAAGATAAAACCCAATATACCTCTTATAGTACTGTCCATATATTAATGTATCCATTGATACCCATGTCCCCCTACGGTGAACCTCTCTATACCCCCATATAACCATGTTTTATTATTTTATTACTTTTGTTGCTTTGGCAATGTCAAAATGTAATTGATCCTGCCAATAAAGCTCTTTTTGATTTATTTGATAGATTATGTTGATAGATAATAATATAGATAGATACATAATAGATAGCCAATGAATAGATGATAAATTCGGTACTAGATCAAGACTATGGAGGTGTAGTGAATCATAGATCGTAGTAGGTGATACTAGGTCGTAGCTCCTAGTCGGTCGTCTATCATAGATAGCTGATGCTCGCTGCTGGTAGGTCATCGATCACTCTAGACGACATGTGATTCTTAGTAGACCGATACTGGTTTGGTATTTATGATGAGGTAGGTCGTAAGGTAGATCGTAGATTAGTAATGATTATTTTACTCGCCAAACAAAAATTTGCTGTCTTTGCTAACAAACGATGCTTTCATTATTTCCTGCCAGGAGTCATGTCTTCTGTAAAAAAAAACCGCTAAAGACGTATTGAAGGCCAAAGCGTATCACTCAGTAAACTCATTCGGTTCTAGAACTCATTAGAGGGTTCGCACTGCCGCTGAGAAAGGTGCACAATTAATTGAAAACACCAGCGCGTTACATAACGACCTTCACTATAGAGCACCTTCTGTGAGCACGCATTACTAACAAACTATTATATATTATAACCGAACAGGCGACTGCCGAGTTATTATCAGGCCTGGATTTCATCCCACTAATTGAAATCTGAAAAACCTTGACTTGGTGTTATTTTGTGTGTGTGTTTTTGCAGTGAACCGCATCAGACCCGAGCTAAACAACATCTCGTGGGAGATTTTTATCTGCGTTCGATTCGCTGGAAATATTGGTTTATTGAACGCCGCCAGCAAGTGCAAGCTTCTGGCTACACAGCCAAGTGTGTCGGGAGTCGTGGGAGAGAAGGGAAAACAATAGATCGCCTTGGCCAAAATATGGATTACTCAATGTCTTTCCGTTCACAGCATCGATATTCCGATCCTTTGGCAATTCCATCGAATTGTTTGGATATTAAGCCATTGATAGATCAGTGATTTGATAGAAAAACTACGATCGGCCAAGGCCCCCACCTTCCAGATCCTATCTATGAATCTATTGCGATCTTTCTTCTTCCATCAGATTACACCCTCAGCTTATCGTAAACCCGATTGGATAACCGGTGGCTCGCGTTTAATTCCGTCCCATATATTCAGCTAGTTTTTTTCCATGCATTATCGACCAGATATGAAAACATAATTATTGCCTACATTCTGGAAGAGGAAATTGGCTCCCTCCTTCCTGCATGTCAATCGAGGCTGGGACAACTGACCTGTCAACTAGGGAATGGACCAGAACTCGAACCCAAATCGAGACGGATTTTATGAGTTTTCGTACCAACTTTTTCGAGCTTGTCTGAACTACGAACTTTCGACTTTTCGAACTCGTGGACTTTGAGGAAATAATTTGAGGGTGATCGGTGGCACCTGGCATCAAATGATCGTTCGTAACCCTCAAATATAGTCAAATAACCCTAGAATGTACGTCGTTAACCTTGAATTCAGCCCTTCCATAAACCCCTAATTTGGCGTGAGGTGTTCGATTTTGGTAACCCTCAAAATTCAATGTGGAAGCTTGAAAATAGCTCAATCTTGGGGAAAGTTAGTGTTTAAACAAGTTTGGGTGATAAGTTTGTGTTCTTCAACCGTTTCACGGCTCCCAAGCCATTCACAGAAGTTTTACTATTTTTATTTTGTAACTGTTTTTTATCAGAACTTTCAAAATTTGTCCCCATTGACTTTAATGGGTTCATTTAATACCGAAGTTTGAAAAGTCGAAACGAACCGAACTTTAGTAAGTTTGGCCGTCTCTTCTCACAGCCAACGAATGAACTGCTGTTTCACCTGCTGCCCTCCTCTGCACACACTCACGCTCATAAAAAGATCATTGAGCACAGGAGGGGGCAGATATAAATAAACTGGGATAATAGCAATTGGCAAATAAATGATATGTGCTAGTTATCTGATTTAAGAGGTGGACATTCCCTTTATCGTCCAGGCAGAAGCAGTGGTGAAAGTGCACCCCCTAAATGCGTGCCACAGCCATTAAGTATCAATATAGGTTAATAAAAGAGGTACACTCCTTCCTTCTAAAATATATGGCTTCACCTAGAAGGGCTTAGTCTCCCCGAACGTAGTGTGTTTTTTCAGCACAGCAATAAATGATGATTTCATTCAGTCTGCAGAGTTGCCTCCCTTCCATTTACCTATATGACATTCCCTTTAACTCTACCAGTTACAACCCACCCCCGGCATCATGATTTGGCTGAGTGTTAAGCATTGCCAAATACCCCACACACATAAAGACTAACCCATTTCACTGTACAAAGGCCAGAGCCAGATCCTAGCCATCGGTCTGTATGATATCGGCTTGCCTAGAGCGATGGAGGAGTTGAATGGATCACAATGTGAAGAAAAAAGAGCCCAGATTGGTCTTTGTGCTGTGACTGTGATCCCATATTCCATAAATAGAAAAATCGATTACGTACCAACGTTCTTATGTTAAATAAAAATAATGCGGTTTATCTTTAAAATATATATCTGGACCTGGATTGTTTTTTTATTGGAAAGAAATTGCACATTGATCCATTCATTCTGTTTGATCCAATGAAAAGGTGGTTTATTAGCAGATAGACCCTTAGTCATTCAAACAATCAAAAAGCAACCGTTGGCTGCAGTATCACTTGCATCCTTTAGAAAGGTTCCTCCGGTAAAGAAGCAAAGCATGGCCCGAGCCACTGAATAAATCTCATTATTAAATGATCAGTTGTATTAAAGACACATCCTCTTTTCTTGATTGGGTACGGCATTGCCATGAGGTCATTAACTTATCTAGAGAAGTTGCACATACCTGACTCCTACACTTTATCGAGGCATAAAAGTTATTGTCATTCCGGCCTTATAAAAAGTAATATTGCGAGAATTCCTGGAATGTTATTACACACAGGAAACCGATTAAGAATGAAAAAACTGGCTATTCGGTGAAATATGAAATGAGTGGCATCCTGACGAAGTAGATTCATTCAGTTAAACCTGGAAAAGCGAAGACAACAAGATCGAATCAAAATCACAAAATCACACACCAGTTTTGTATTTACTCTTTGCTGTTTTAGGCACAGTCTAGGTTTTCTCTTTCAAATGAATTGAAGGGCAGGTCCAACCCCCAGTTGGGAACAAGGCCACCCAACCCCAAGCGTCCAATTTACCACTTTTTTCCGGAACTGAGCCATTGTTCTTGATGCGTCATGGCAGTGATTGCATGGGCAATGACTTATGACACTTCCTTGCCTTTTCTCTGACCCGACCCGACCCGCAGTTTCGGCACCGAACCCGACCGCTTTATTATTTCTCCTAAAATTTTTTAGAGGGATTAAAAAGTTAAAATAAATGTTTTATTCATATCCAAAATGAACAAACCTACATACCACTAAATATAGCAGGGCTTCTTCAACTGCAGGCATCCAAATGTGTGAAAACTACACTCCCTGATGCCTTCTTATATTGTGCGTGCTGTAGTGGATGCTCGTTTTTATTTTCAAACAAATGAGGCCCCACAGGTAGGAGATAAGAGTACAATGTACACTTTATATAAAATATCCCTGCTGTCCCCAACTACATACCCATGGCCTTTTACGTCCCCTACTACCTACCCATGGGCCTCTATTGACCCCTCTACATACCCATGGCCTCTACTGTCACCCACCTACCTAACCATGGGCCTCTACTATGCAGGCACCCACCTGCCTCTTCGTCCTTCTGGGCCGGGTGGGCGAGTGAGCGGACGAGGGTGCGTGGCTACGCTGTGTGACGTCATTGACGTCACACAATAGTGGGGCATACGCGCTATTGGTTGGGGAGACGGGGTTAGGGGTGTGGGCGAGCGAGGGCGTCCGGGGCGTGACACACATAAAGAGGGCGTAACGGGGAGGAGATTCAGGACTCCTTTCCATTTGCGGAGATCGGGGTGGTCTCGCGAGACCATCCCGATTTGCGGAGACTCCCGGAGATCCGGGAGTAGTGGGATACCTGCACTTCTCCCTGAAGTTCAGGGAGTCTCCCTGATTTTAATGGCAGATTCCTGACTCCCTGAAATAATATACATCTCCCTGAAATGTTTGTTATGAATTACAGTGATGGAGCACAGTGATGTCAGAGTCTTTTAGCATTTAACCATGACAAGAACACTAATATGCCATGACTTTTTGTATGCATGTGTGTCTGACTGTTTTCATGATGTGTGTCTGTTGGGATGTGTTTGTGTGCAAAAGTGTCTGACTGTATACATGTGTTTGTCTGTATGCATGGATTAGTGTTTAATCTTGGGGTAGGGCTTTAGGGGGTGGGTCTGCTACTGTCCCCAACTACCTAACCATGGGCCTCTACTGTCCCCAACTTCTACCTACCCATGGGCCTTTACTGTCCCCAACTTCTACCTACCCATGGGCCTCTACTGTCCCCACTTCTACCTACCCATGGGCCTCTACTGTGCCCAACTTCTACCTACCCATGGCCTCTACTGTCCCCACTCTACCTACCCATGGCCCTACTGACTGTCCCCAACTTCTACCTACCCATGGCTTTACTGTCCCCAACTTCTACCTACCCATGGGCCTCTCTGTCCCCAACTCTACCTACCTATGGGCCTCTACTGTCCCCAACTTCTACCTACCCATGGGCCTTTACTGTCCCCAACTTCTACCTACCCATTGGCCTCTACTGTCCCCAACTTCTACCTACCCATGGGCCTCTACTGTCCCCAACTTCTACCTACCCATGGGCCTCTACTGTGCCCAACTTTACCTACCCATGGGCATGTACTGTCCCCAACTACCTAACAATGGGCCTCTATTGTCCCCAACTACCTAACCATGGGCCTCTAATGTCCCCAACTTCTACCTACCCATGGGCCTCTAATGTCCCCAACTTCTACCTACCCATGGGCCCTATTGTCCCCACCTCCTAACCTGGGCCTCTAATGTCCCCAACTTCTACCTACCCTGGCCTCTACTGTCCCCAACTACCTAACCATGGGCCTTCCTGTCCCCAACTTCACCTACCCATGGGCCTCAGCTCATTTAAATCTTTATTAGCAATTATTCTCTTGTTGATCTGTGCTGGGATAGATAACCAGTAGTTATCCAGATGTTTAAAAACTACAACTCCCAGCATTCCCTGTCTGCACTCTGCTGTTGTGATGGGAGTTTTAAATGTCAATTATCTGGAGGTCCACATACCTGCTGTAGATTTAGCTGAACCTCCTCAAGTGGTTATTATCATCACTAGAACTTGTCATCCACATCCCATAGATCATTATGGCCAGAAGGCTTTACAAAGACCAATGTAATCACATGTCATCTGTTCCCATGCAGACACTTGCTCTGGTCCATGGCATAGGTGCGGTGCAGATAGAAGTTTGTTACTTGGTTCTAATGAGAGATTGTTACTTTTGCTGTCTCTGACCCTCTGCTGTGAAACCAAGGTCAGAAGTTTAACCCCTGCCTTTCCAGTCCTCCATCATTAACTGCGTTTACCCAGTGATCTCTGCTAAATCTTCCCAGGCACTACAAGAGTATAAGGGTATGTCCACCCTAAAATTGTTTTTTTAATATAAGATCCCCCCTGGGCCTCCCACCCCAACCGGCTATATTTTTTAGAAAGCCCCCAAACTCTACTTACCTCCCCTCTTTCCTCCGCCGTGCTCCCGCCCTCTCTTGCAAGGAATCAGCAGAGGGGCGGGACCGGCAGCCGCGTCTGTGATTGGCTGAGCGGCAGCCAATCACAGACGCGGCTGCCGGCAGCTCACTCGCCGGAGGAAGAGGAGAGGTAAGTAAGAGTTTGGGGAGCTTTCTAAAAAAAAATATGCGTGTTGGGCTGGGAGACATGGGGAAATGATTCTTAAGGGTTTTTATGCTAGGGGGAGGGATAGTAGAACGGGAGGGAGGGGGAGAAGGGCTGCAGTACCATGGCAAAATCTACCTGAGGCCAGCTAGCAGGCAGTGTCCTATATGGACTCTGCTAGCCTCCTGGTGGGCAGTTTTTTGGGACTTTGGGGGGGGACTACAGGAGAACCTATGGAGCTGGATTGAGGTAAGGATTAACTACACTACATGTGGGCCATAGTTGGGGGATTATAGTTTTGGGGGTGACATGCCCTTTAAAGGACATGTCCACTGCAAAAAACACTTTTGGGCATAAATGTTAGGTATGGCAGCCACCCCCAACCGCTATAGTAAACAAAAAAAAAAGTTCAGGTACTCCTTACAGCCCCTTCGCTCCTGCGAGTCTCCTTCTCGCCTTCTCTCCTTCTTCCGGCTAAGAAGAAGTTGCAGGAGCGAAGTGCTGTAAGTAAATATCTTTTTTTCAGGTGTTTTTTTTAGGTTTGTGATAGCGGTTGGGGGTGGTAACACTAAAGGGGTATTATGCTTAGCCTGACACGCTAGGAGAAAGCGTGTGATTATTGGATCCGAGGAAGGGGGGAAGAAGGGTTCCCCTGCGCAATGGGCACTTCATCGGCCGTTTGGTCGGGGATCGTTGCCAACCGACCAGGTGGATCTCCGAACGACCGGCCTTTTCCGGCGATAAGCCCATACACGGGTCGATTATCGCCCGCAACGAAACATCGTACATGGGACCCGCGATCGCACTGTGTACGAACCTTTAGATTCTAAATACATTAGAGCTGTTGATAACTCAATACTGTATATAACCCAGCGCAAACACAGTAAAGCGGGGAGCTTTTGCATCTAGATATATTTGCCCTTTATCTGCCATAGTGACATTTAGTCCCCCGCCATTCATTGAAAGTGTCATTTGGCATTCCCATTGATGAAGATTGAACACACCATTCTTTTTGGTTCTCTCCAGAAGTACAAGGCAAACAGTAAACCTAAATGAAAACAATGCCCTTGGGTGTTGGGTGGAATTTCAATCACACTGCTAACTGCATTAGGAACTGCCCTACTTTCAATTTAACTCCTTTAACGCCACTTTTAGGTGCAATAATAAATTCAAGTTGTGAGTTTAGAAAGCGATTCCGATAATATATGTTTTATTGTAAGGAGAAAAGGATTCCGGAGTAGACACTGGATTGCTAGATTGTGATTGCTCATTGTTAGATGATGTGATTATTGTCCCAAGTTGCATCTATTAGAAATAAAGAGAACGACTTTGTTTAGCTACACTAACAGGGCGGTGTTACTTACCGGACCGAGACCCCGCGATGCTGTAAATCCCTTGGTGGAGACTTACCCAGTCAGGTAAGTTGTGCAGTTTAAGAGCATGTCCACCCGAATTTTTTTTTTATATATTGCTATCCCCATGGGCCCCTCCGCCCCAACCGCATAATTATTTTTTAAAAAGCCCCCCAACTCTACTTACCTCCTCTTTCCTCCACCCGCCTCCCCGGCCTCTGCTTGCTAGAAAATGCAAGCAGAGGGGCGGGACCGGCAGCCGCGCTCTGTGATTGGCTGAGCGGCAGCCAATCACGGACGCGGCTGCCGGCAGCTCACTACTTCGCCGGAGGAAAGAGGAGAGTAAGTAAGTTTGGGGAGCTTTAAGGTAAAAATTTGGCGGTTTGGGGCTGGGAGCCCTTGGGGAATATACTATATAAATCATTTTATGCTAGGGGAGGGAATCGAGAGAGGGAGGGAGGAGGGAAGAGGGAGGGGGAGAAGAGCTGCAGTACGCTATGGCACAACTCTACCTGAGGCCAGGAAGCAGGCATGTCCTATATGGCCTGAGCCTCCTGGGCAGTTTTTGGGACTTTGGGGGGGCACTACGGAGAACCCTTGGACTGGGATGTGAGGTAAGGATTAAAACTACACTACATGGTGGGGCCAGTAGTTGGGGGGATTATAGTTTTTTGGGGGTGGGACATGCCCTTTAAGCCTCCACTGAAAAGGTGCTAAATGTTTTGAGCAAAGCTCACCATTAGTGGATTATATTTCCAAAAGTTTTGGAAATGGTGTGGCCAATGAGAAGTATAAAAATCCACACTAACGCAATAGAACACATCAGTAACGGAAAAATAATATCGCTACTTTATAGATGATCGATAAATAACCGTATCGCTACTTTATGATATCGATAAATAACCGTATCGCGACTTTATAGATATCGTAAATAACCATAGGGCTACTTTTATAGATATCGATAAATAACCGATGCTCGTTATAGATATCGATAAATAACCAGTATGGCACTTTATAGATATCGATAAATAACCGTATCGCACTTTATAGATATCGATAATAACCGTATCGCTACTTTAAGATATCGATAATAACGCTATCGCTACTTTAAATTCGATAAATAACCGATCGCACTTATAATATCACTAAATAACCGTATGCTACTTTATAAGATTCGATAAATACCGTATCGCTACTTTATAGATATCACTCCGTATCGCTACTTTCTGATATCGATAATAACCATATCCTACTTTATAGATTCGATAAATAACCGTATCGCTACTTTAGTATCGATAAATAACCATAGGCTACTTTAAAGATATCGATAAATAACCGTATCGCTACTTTATAGATATCGATAAATAACCGTACGCTACTTTATAGATATCGATAATAAACCATATGGCTACTTTATAGATGTCGATAATAACCGTAGCGCACTTTATAGATATCGATAATAACCATATCGCTACTTTATAGATTCGATAAATAACCGTATCGCTACTTTATAGATATCGATAATCCATATGGCTACTTTATAGATATCGATACATAACCGATCGCTCCTTTATAATATCGAATAATAACCGTATCGCTTACTTTATAGATATCGATAAATAACCATATCGCTACCTGTTAGATATCGATAAATAACCGTATCGCTACTTTATAGATATCGATAAATAACCATATGGCTACTTTATAGATATCGATAAATAACCGTATCGCTACCTTTATAGATCGATAATAACCATATGGCTACTTTATAGATATCGATAAATAACCGTATCGCTACTTATAGATATCGATAAATCACCGTATCGCTACTTTATAGATATCGATAAATAACCGTAGATCGTACTTACTTATAGATACGTCGAAATAACCAGTATGGCCTACTTTTAGATTCGATAAATAACCGTATCGCTACTTTATAGATATCGATAAATAACCGATCGCCTACTTTATAGATATCATAAATACCATATCGCTACTGTATTAAGATATCGATAAATACCGTTGGACTTTATAGTATTCGATAAATACCATATGGCTACTTTATAGATATCGATAAATAACCGTATCGCTACTTTATAAATATCGATAAATAAACCATATGGCTACTTTTAGATAATCGATAAATAACATATCGCTACTTTATAGTTCGATAATAACCGTATCGCTTCATAGATATCGAAATAACCATATGCTACTTTATAGATATCGATATAATAACCGTATCGCTACTTTATAGAATCGATAAATAACCATATGGCACTTATAGATATCGATAAATACCCTTATCGCTACTTTTAATACGATATACCGTTTATATTCGAACAAACCTATGCACTTTATAGATATCGATAAATAACCGTATCGCTACTTTATAGATAGCGATAATACCATATGGCTACCTTTATATATATCGATAAATCACCGTATCGCTACTTTATAGATAGGAAATAACATAACCGTATCGCTACTTTATAGAATCGATAAATAACCGTATCGCTACTTTATAGATATCGATAAATAACCGTATCGCTACTTTAAGAATCGATAAATAACCATATGGCTACTTTATGATATCGATAAATAACCATAGCTTTTAAGTGTCGATAAAACCGTAATCGCTACTTATAGATATTCGATAAATAACCATATGGCTACTTTATAGATCTCGATAAAGAACCATATGCTACTTTATAGATATCGATAATACCATGGCACTGTTAAGATTCGAAATAACCGTATGCTCACTTTATAGATATCGTAAATAACCGTATCGCTACTTATAGATATCGATAAATAACCATATCACTACTTTATAGATATCGATAATAAACCGTATCACTACTTTATAGATATCGATAATAACCGTATCGCTACTTTATAGATATCGATAAATAACCATATGCTACTTTATAGATATCGATAATAACCGTTTCACTACTTTTAAGATATCGATAAAATAAACCATATCACTACTTTATAATATCGATAAATAACCGTATCGCTACTTTATAGATATCATAAATAACCCAATGGTACTTTAGAGATATCGATAAATAACCATATGGCTACTTTATAGATATCGATAATAACCATAGGCTACTTTATAGATATCGATAAATAACCGTATCGCAACTTTATAGATATCGTAAATAACGTACGGCTACTTATAGTACATAATACGTACGGCTACTTATAGTCTCGATAATACCGTATGCTACTTTATAATATCGATAAATAACCGTATCGCTACTTTATAGAATATCGATAAATAACCTATCGCTACTTTATAGATACGATAAATAACCATATCGCTACTTAATAGATATCGATAAATAACCTATCGCTACTTTATAGATACGATAAATAACCTTATGCTACTTTATAGATATCGATAAATAACCGTAGCTACTTTATAGATATCGATAAATAACCGTATGGCTACTTTTATGATATCGATAAATACCGTTATGGCTACTGTTATAGATATCGTAAATAACCATATGGCTACTTTATAGTTCGTAAATAACCGTATCGCTAACTTTAAATACGATAATAACCATATGGCTACTTTATAGATATCGATAAATAACCATATGGACTACTATTAGATATCGATAAATAACCATATGGCTACTTTATAGATATCGATAAATAACCATATCACTACTTTATAGATATCGATAAATAACCAATGTCTACTTTTATAGATATTCGATAAATAACATAATCACTACTTTATAGATATCGATAATACCATATGGCTACTTTTATAGATATCGATAAATAACCATATCGCTACTTTATAGATACCGATAATAACCATATCACTACTTTATGATATCGATAAATAACCGTAACGCTCTTGTATATAGATAAATAACCATATGGCACTTTATAGATATCGATAAATAAACCCTATTATGGCTACTTTTAGATTCGATAAAAACCATATGCTACTTTATAATATCGATAAATAACCATATTTGGCTACTTTATAGATATCGATAATAACCGTATCCTACTTATTATAGATAGATAAATACATATGTTACTTAAATAATATCGCTAAATAACCGTTATCGCTACTTTATAGATATCGATAAATAACCGTATCGCTACTTTATAGATACGATAAATACCGTATCGCTACTTATAGATATGGATAAATAACCTATCCTACTATTATGATATGATAAATAACCGTATCGCTACTTTATAGATATGGATAAATAACCGTATCGCTAACTTTATAGATATGGATAAAAACGTAATCGCACTTTATAGATATGGATAAATAACGTCGCTACTTTATAGATATGATAATACGTATCGCTACTGTTATAGATATCGATAATAACCGTATCGCTACTTATAGCTATCGATAAATAACGTATCGCTACTTATAGATATCGATAAATAAACCGTATCGCTACTTTATGATTCGATAATAACCTATCGCTATTTAGATATCGATAAAACCGTATCGCTACTTATAGATCTGATAAATACCGTTCGCTACTTTATAGATCTCGATAAATAACGTATGGTACTTTAAGTATCGATAATAACTTATCGCACTTTATAGATATCGATAAATAACTTATCGCTACTCTTATAATATCGCTAAATAACCGTATCGCTACTTTATAGATATCGATAATAAACCATATCTACTTTATAGATATCGATAAATAACCATATCACTACTTTATAGATAATCGATAAATAACCTATCGCTACTTTATAGTAATCATAAATAACCATATGGCTCCTTTATAGATATCGATAAAACCGTACCTACTTTAGATATCGATAAATAACCGTATGGCTACTTATAATATCGCTAAATAACCGTATGGCTATACTTTTAGATATCGATATAACCATATCGCTACTTTATAGATATCGATAAATAAGGAGGGTGCTACTGAAATAGACAACAATATAGTCCTAGATCACGCACTTATATCACACTCTATTCGCTCTGACCTGCGTGACATCATTCACGTTACTATGCGCTTGGATTCCGGCCTATGAGAAAGTACTACCGGCAATACACCCCCCCCCCCTCTGGAACTGTAGAAAACCTTGTTTACCTCCGGGGAAGGAAGTCTGTCTGTCATTTGGTTTTTTTTGACCCACATTTCTTTTTTTTCCCAGATTTAATTTGGGATGGCTAGCCTTCCCTTACATAAATCCGCCTATAGATATATAGACTTTGTATAGAGTGATAGGTGTGGATAATCTTTTATTTCCAGGATCTTTAACATTAAAGGATCTCCCATCATATTTTCAAGGTTTAGGAATCGAGGTCTATTGAAGAACGGGAGGTAAAGGAGCTGTGCCTACCTTCCGTTCTTCAATAGAACAAACAGGGACTGATGAGAATAGGAAACTTACCCGCTCGCCAGTCGCCTCCTCCGGCGCGTAGTCTGACAGGTCCCGACGGACCTTGTCTTCTATGCGCATCGCGATCTATCGCATAGAAGACAAGGTCCGTCGGGACCTGTCAGACTAAGCGCCGGGGAGCGAGCGAACTACACAAAATCCACTATGTCATTATGTTATTCGCTGACAATCTCCAGCTATACAAGACGGAGATCTGGGAGGTTTTAGCTGGTAACTGTAATATTTTTGTTACTGAAATGATTGACACATTTCACACATGGTGTCCTTGGAAAATTAGACAAACAATGGATTCCCAAACACGCGGTCTACAAAGTACCACTTTGTACCATTAAATTCCCATTAGAAAGACCACTGATCTCTTTCTTGGTTGGTTGCCTGTTTAAAGGGAATATTACCGTAGGTCAGGGTTGCCTCATATGCAGTTTAAGGATGCATGGGTGAGGTTTCCTGTAAAATGTAGGACCTCAAAGACACCCAGTAGACTGCATATGGCAGATCACATACTTCGCTGTTCTCACCACTAAAATCCAGTGGGTTCAATTCTATGTTCGGGATCTTTGAAAAATTTACTGCATGTGCCATTTGGCTGATGGGCCATTTCCCTGACATAATTCACATTAGTGCCCTGCCAGGGAATTAAAGAATGAAATATGATTAAAGATGCTTTACAAGTTTAATGTGGATTTTATTATGGGCTCACAAATATTTCATGAAATTGATCAGTCTAATGTGTATTCCCAGAACCGGCAATCTTCTCAATCCAATGACCCGTGACATCACATTGTAAGGTCAGACTACATCACAGATGGCTCCATCGGAGGGGGGGGGGTTCCATCTACAGACAATCCCCCATTACATGACTCTGTTTTCTTCTTTTACCAAGTACTTGAATCATTTTTTCATATTTGATGAGACCCATTTGCAAATTCTCCTGAGACCTCAATGACTTCCAGTTTACTGGGTTGTATCTATTTTATTATTGTCCAAGGTGATAAACTCTATTTAGGAAACTCTTTCTGAAATGCAAATACGCGAATGTTCCACGGAATGTAGACTGCACCATGGTGAATACAGTAGACAACTTACTGAGCTATTGTCTCCCAACCCGTATGGACATTGACATTGACTACTCATCTGGGAGATTCAATAAAAGTTCTTATCATTTAAAATGGTGCTATTTTTGACCCACCAATCAGATGTTTATTTAACATTTGAAAGCTAACATCTGATTGGTTGGGGCAAAATTAGCACCATTTTAAATGATAAGAACTTTTATTGAATAACCCTGAATGTGTATTAACTAAAACCCCTTTCCACCTCTCTTTCAAGCTCTCCAAGATTTTCTCCATTTTCTACACCTCCCAGTTTTCTAGCTATTGCAGTTTTGGGGGGTGTGGGGTGTGATTAACCTTTTTACAAGTTTTCATTTTAGGGGGGGACTTGACTTTAAAGTTGGGCAATCCAACACTTATGTGTCAGACATGGTCCCATCAAAGGCTCTATGGGAGAGGTTGCTATGCTGACAGAAAGGACCATCAAACCCCTAAATGAAATTGACCAATGAATCCATTATGGGATGCATTAGTGAGTATTCCTACCTCCTATTTTGTGGTAATTAAAAGGAACCATTCACAGTCTGATGGCCCCCCCCTCGGTGGTTTTGTTTCGGGGGGGCAGGATGGTTTACTCGCTGCTTATAAAACTCTTACAATATGTT
>JAACNH010004767.1:0-22786 GCA_019447015.1 Hymenochirus boettgeri | reverse complement strand
CACTCTATAAAGTATTAGCACCGTCACTTTATAAAGTACTAGCACCGTCATTTATAAAGTATTAGCACCGTCACTCTATAAAGTATTAGCACCATCACTTTATAAAGTATTAGCACTGTCACTTTATAAAGTATTAGCACTGTCATTTATAAAGTATTAGCACTGTCACTTTATAAAGTATTAGCAATGTCACTTTATAAAGTATTAGCAATGTCACTTTATGAGGTAAAGTATTTGAGTAGTAATTTTAATGATCAACATGCACTTTAAAAGTATGATATAAGCATTATTTTATATTTAACATTTTTAAGCTTTGGTATATTTTATTAGCTTTTTTTATACTTAACTCATGATGTTCTTATCACATCCGCAATAGCACGTGTGTGCGAGTCTACGTGTGTACGAGGCTTAACAGTTTACCCAGAAGAAGGCAACCCCCCCCCCTGTACGAGGCTTAACAGTTTACCCAGAAGAAGGCAACCCCCCCCCCCCAGTATAAAGGTGAAAAATTCACTCCTGACTCTAAGGTCACTTTATAAAGTATTAGCACCGTCACTCTATAAAGTATTAGCACTGTCACTTTATAAAGTATTAGCACGTCACTCTATAAAGTATTAGCACCATCACTCTATAAAGTATTAGCACCGTCACTTTATAAAGTATTAGCACCGTCACTCTATAAAGTATTAGCACCGTCACTTTATAAAGTACTAGCACCGTCACTTTATAAAGTATTAGCACCGTCACTTTATAAAGTATTAGCACTGTCACTTTATAAAGTATTAGCACCGTCACTCTATAAAGTATTAGCACTGTCACTTTATAAAGTATTAGCACGTCACTCTATAAAGTATTAGCACCATCACTCTATAAAGTATTAGCACCGTCACTTTATAAAGTATTAGCACCGTCACTCTATAAAGTATTAGCACCGTCACTTTATAAAGTACTAGCACCGGCACTCTATAAAGTATTAGCACCGTCATTTATAAAGTATTAGCACCGTCACTCTATAAAGTATTAGCACCATCACTTTATAAAGTATTAGCACTGTCACTTTATAAAGTATTAGCACCGTCATTTATAAAGTATTAGCACTGTCACTTTATAAAGTATTAGCAATGTCACTTTATGAGGTAAAGTATTTGAGTAGTAATTTTAATGATCAACATGCACTTTAAAAGTATGATATAAGTATTATTTTATATTTAACATTTTTAAGCTTTGGTATATTTTATTAGCTTTTTTTATACTTAACTCATGATGTTCTTATCACATTTGTGTTTATGATTGATGCAATGTATCACTGAAGATATTGTAATGCTATTTTATGACTTCTCTTAAATAAGATTATTTTTACACTTGTATTAAGGGCAGCTTCATTTTGGTGTCAATCACTAAGCCACATGGCATGTAGGCGGGGCCTAAGGGTATAAAAGTTTGTTTGGCACATGTTACCATTTATACCTGAGGAAGAGACCTTGAGCCTCGAAACATTGTATGTTTTTGCACTGAATAAAATGTACCCATTAACAACTACTCTCTGCATCCTATTTATCAACTAATTTTCTATCCATGTACAAATGTGCCACCCCTTGCCCAACAGACCTTAGCTTATACATTAATATATGGGGTGACTTATATATAACTAGATTGTCAGTGGATTTTAACTATCAGGTCTTCAATGGGTCAGTAACTGGGGTAGAAGTGTCTGAGTCTAGATTGTATCCCTGCCTGAAGAGAAGTCTAGAGGTTGCGTTTGAAGATATGAAGTGTTGGCGAGTAACGTATGATTAGAGGAAGGGAACATATTACCAGATCCAACACATCCCCTTTTCTAGTAGGAACTGGAATCAGAAAAATCCATGTAGCAAATATAGAAACCCATCACCCTTTATTGTGTCGGCAGATCCACTTCTCTAGTAAGTGTTGGGGTAATTAAGTCCCACATAATCAGAACAATTACCTAAATTTGCAGCCCTTGCCATCCGTATAGGAAGCTGACTCAGTTCCTCCAAGCTAGCATTTAATAGCTTGTAGCAGACACCAACAACAACTTTCAAAGCCATTATCTCCAATTCTCACCACATAGTTTCCCATTGAGTTTAGTTACTTTTATACAGATTTCACATAGACTGTTGATTGAATTTAATGACAGGTGAATTGATGGAAATGCTTAATTTTCAGGTTTTCACATAAACAGGGTTGCGAGTCATAGTAAGGAGTCATAGTAAGGAGTCATAGTAAGGAGTCATAGTGAGGTGCAGTTCACATTTTCACCACTTTCACCAGGAGGCGCCTGTCATTTGTTCTACTGGAGATTGAAATATTGCACATGTACACACACACATAACAAGTAATGTTACCATATATTATCCTTTCATAACATTTTAAGGATATTTAATAAAGGACAAGATCCTTACAGAGACGTTAAATGGTTTTTTACAACATGTCATAGCCCTGTGGGGATCACGTTTTAATAAATATATTTTGGCCATAGGAAGCTCCTTTTATCGTAGTTGCCCAAGTATCGTTCTTTTTTAGTCACCGTCCAGATGTTCAGAGGATCCGGGTTAATATCCCAGTCACGTGATCTCTCACTGGGTGTTGGGTCAGGCACCAATAGGATTTTGTGCTCCATTCACCATTTTTTGCCTAATCTGCACTTGACAGAATTAAAGGACAACTATACTCACCCTTCCTCTGCGCCACCCATTAACAGTATACATTACTGTGATCACATGAATGAAAAGCCTTCCAACCACGTCAAGGTAACCCCAGTCTGGAAGGTCCTAACTTCTAACCTTTATAACTTCAGTTGCGATTAGCAAACTTCTGCATTTCTCATACTTACACACTGGATCCATATAACAGGCTTTCTCACTTCCCCCCAGCCCTTTGGCTTTCTAAAATGAGGCCGTCCATCCAATGATTAATATTAAAGGCAGAGGACCTCCCATTAAAGGGGTGTGTTGGGGTGCTATTACCACATGGAAGCTTGACCATGCTTCCTAATAAATACATACAATACAAGGATTGTGGAATCACTCCAATTAGGCTAATTTACAACCATTGTTGGTATTGTTGGTGCTGCTCCTCTTCATCTTTCCAAGCTCCTCTGCACCTTAGGACCCCAGGAGCCCAATCTTTATCCGTTACAATCCCCATAGACTAAATGGGACTTACATCACCACCACCAGAAAAACCCTATGGAAAAATGGAAGTAAGAATGCAGTCATAATTGGAATGGTTCTACGGTATTGGTTAGAAATAAAAACCAGGGGAAGACCAGGTCCGAATAAAACAGGAATAAGTCAACAATTCAAGCCTGGTTTCATTTTGTCGAATCATCGTGGAACTTCCATTTTGACTGCCGAAATTCCAAACCGATCAACGGACCTGCCAGCGTATTATTATAATTATTATTATTATTATGGATTTATATAACGCCAACATCTTCCGTAGCGCATTACAATTCCATGGATACATTCACATCAGGCCCTGCCCCGAAGAGCTTACAATCTAATCACTTTATGTACACATACAACCTATCAGTATGTCTTTATGATTGCGGGGGAAACCGGAGTGCCCGGAGGAAACCCACGCAAGCACGGGGAGAACATACAAACTCCTTACAGATGTGTTCTACCTGTGCTTGTGTCGGTTTCCCCCACAATACACCTGTGAGTTTTTTATCTCTAGTTTTTACCCCCAAACCCATTTAATCGACCAATCCACAGAGAGACCCCCATCCTTGACTTTGTCTCCAGAGATCATCTTATTAGTAGTAGTCAGCAAAGAATATTTTAACACAAGCTAGGGTAGAAGCCTTGGAAGCAAGACCCAATGCAGAAAACACGGTGGGTGTCCCATCATCCAATCATTCCACTTGCAAGTCAGGGCGATTAAAAAGAATCTGGACAGATTCGGCCTACCATACAGGGAGATCCCGGTTTAGGGGCTCTTACTAAGATCAAACCCGGTGTGTCTATAAAAAGGACGATCTCTCTACTCTCAGCTGGTTCAGCTGACCCCACATCTAAATACAAAACACCCCAGTTTGTCTTTTCCACAAAAAAGGCTGTTTCCGATGTTTCAATTGCAATATGTGCAATTCCCTTATATTGGGGCCTGTCTTTAATCATCCATACACGGGCAAACCCTATAACATTAAGGGATACTACAATTGCAACACTGAATTCTGCATATACCTGCTCAAATGTCCCTGCTCTCTTATATACGTGGCAAAACCATAGGCCCCTTTAAAAGAGATTCAACACTCGCAGTGACATCAAACTAAGCCTTAGAAGAGGTAGTGATCTGCTCCCTCGCACTAACACACAACAAGAAGACACACCGGTAGCTCTGCATTTTCTCCATGTAGACACCTCACGTCTGATCTTAAAGGCATGTCTTTGATCATGTACCCACCTAGCTAGAGGGGGGGAACAGCACATCTCTTATTGCGTAGAGAAGTATTTTGGATTTTCACCCTTGATGCTCTCCATCCCAAGGGTATGAACATAACTTAGGTTTGTCTTGCTTCCTACCTAAACGATGACTCTGTACATACTATGTTACTCTATATACCATTTTTTTTCTTTTGTTCTTGATTATTTTACACTTCTACCATTAGATGGCACTCATGCCTACTTCCTGTGTCATATAAGGGCACTAGCTATGCTTTTTTCATTTTTATTTTTGTCTGATAAGGTACAGGTTATGTACCGAAACGTACACTTTGTGTATCCTGTGTATGAATTGTTAAATACATAGGCATTCAAGTCTGATGTGCGTGGTGTGTTTCCTTTCCTTGATATCTGCCCTCCAACCACGGTCTTCCACTTGCACTCACTTACACGGTACATCATTGTACTACAGGTGTGTGCAGGACCACTCGGATACTTGCTTAGAACTACAGTATATGTATTAAAAGCAGTAATTCTCAATATTATATAGTATCCCCGTACCAACCAGAACTACAGTACATGTATATACCAGTAATTCTCAATATTATATATTATCCCTGTACCAACCAGAACTACAGTATATTGTATTAAACCAGTAATTCTCAATATTATATAGTATCCCTGTATCAACCAGAACTACAGTATATGTATTAATACCAGTAATTCTCAATATTATATAGTATCACTGTCTCAACCAGAACTACAGTATATGTACTAATACCAGTAATTCTCAATATTATATAGTATCCCTGTACCAACCAGAACTACAGTATATGTATTAAAAACAGTAATTTTCAATATTATATAGTATCCCTGTATCAACCAGAACTACAGTATATGTATTAATACCAGTAATTCTCAATATTATATAGTATCACTGTACCAACCAGAACTACAGTATATGTACTAATACCAGTAATTCTCAATATTATATTGTATCCCTGTACCAACCAGAATTACAGTTTATATATTAATACCAGTAATTCTCAATATTATATAGTATCCCTGTACCAACCAATCTACAGTATATTTATTAATACCAGTAATTCTCAATAATTAGTTCCCCGTACCAACCAGAACTACAGTATATGTATTAATACCAGTATCTCAATATTATATAGTATCCCTGTACCACCAGAACTACAGTATATGTATTAATACCAGTAATTCTCAATATAATATAGTATCCCTGTCCAACCAAAACTACCCTCGCTTTCTGTTTATCTGTTATAATGACTTAGAAGGGCATTGAGAGCAAGGTCTCTGTGTTTGCTGATGACACTAAATTATCAGAGCTTTGGAAACTTCCAATATGTGCAAGTGCTGCAAGCAGACCGATATAGATTATCAAAATGGGCAGCAGAATGGCAGATGAGATTCAATGTTGATAATGTAAGGTGATGCATTTGGGATTTAATAATCCCTGTGCCACCTACACCATAATAACTCTGTGTTAGGTGCATCTGAAATGGAAAGAGATTTGGGGTTTCTGGTAGATACAGACTTAGCTGTAGCAAAACATGCCAGGTAGCAACAGTAGACTAGCAAGATATTGTCTTGTATATAAGAGGGGAATAGATTCAAGGAGAAAAATATTTTCTCCCTCTTTACAAGGCACTGGTAAGGCCTCATTTGGAATATGCGGTGCAGTTTTGGAATCCCATATACAAAGGGACATCTTGGAAATGGAAGCATCCAGAGAGGGCAACTAAATTAATAAGGGAATGGAGGGCTGAAATGCAGGCAGATTAGACAAGTTAGGGCTGTTTAGATTGGAGAAGCGGCGGTTGCGTGGGGACTGATAACTTATACAAATATATTAATGGCCCATACAGGAACTCTCTGGTGCATTGTTCACTAATAGGTCATATCAGAGGACTCGTGGACATCCTTTAAGGTTGGAAGAAAGAAGTTTCATCTTCAAGTTAGAGAGGTTTCTTTACAGTGAGAACGGTGAAACTGTGGAACTGTCTTCCAGCAGAGTGGTAATGGCAAGTTCATTGAATAACTTTAAAAAAGGCCTGGATAATTTCTAAAACTAAAAAATATTGAAGATTACTGGTATTAAATGCATATAGATCGGTTGATCCAGGGATACTTTCCGATTGCCGTTTGGAGTCAGGAAGGAATTTTTTCCCCCTTTTTTAGCTGGGGTTTTTTTGCCTTCCTCTGGATCAACTGTTATTAGGGTTAAAAAAAAAAAAAAAAGGAATAGGTTGACTTGATGGACGAATGTCTTTTATCAACCTTAATTACTATGTTACTATGTTACAGTATATGTATTAATACCAGTAATCTCAATATTATATGGTATCCCTGGTTCCAACCAGAACTACGAGATATTGTATTAATACCAGTACTTCTTATATTATACAGTATCCCTATAACAACCATTACTACAGTATATGTATTAATACCATTAATTCTCAATATTAATAGTATCTCCTGTACCAACCAGAGCTACGTATATGTTATTAATACCAGTAATTCTCAATATATATAGTATCCCTGTTCCACCAGAACTACAGTATATATTAATACCAGTAATTCTCAATATAATATAGTATCCCTGTAACAACCAGAAACTACGTATATGTATTAATACCAGTAATTCTCAATATTTATAGTATCCTGTTCCAACCAGAACTACAGTATATGTTAATACTCCAGTAATTCTCAATATTATATAGTATCCCTGTACCAACCAAAACTACAGTATATGATATTAATACCAGTAATTCTCAATATTATATAGTATCCCTTTCAACCAGAACTATAGGATATGTATTAATACCAGTAAGTTCTTAAATATTATCAGTATCCCTATACCAACCATTACTACAGTATATGTATAATACCAGTAATTCTCAATATTATATATACCCTGTACCAACCAGAGCTACAGTATATGTATTATACCAGTATTCTCAATATTATATAGTATCCCTGTTTCCAACCAGAACTACCGTATATAATTAATACCAGTAATTCTCAATATTATATAGTATCCCTGTAACAACCAGACTACAGTATATGTATTATACCAGTAATTCTCTATATTATATAGTATCCCTGTACCAACCAGAACTACAGTATATGTATTAATACCAGTAATTCTCAACATTATATAGTATCCCGTACCAACCAGAACGGTATATGTATATACCAGTAATTCTCAATGTTATATAGTTCCAGTACCAACCAGAATAAGGTATATGTATTAATACCAGTAATTCTCAATATTATAAGTATCCCTGTACCAACCTGACTACAGTATATGTATTAATCCAGTAATTCTCATATTATATAGTATCCCTGTACCAACCAGATCTAGGTATATGTATAATACCAGGTATCTCAAATTATATAGTAATCCCTTCCAACCAGAACTACAGTATATTTATAATACCGTAATTCTCAATATTATATAGTATCCTGTACCAACCAGAACTACAGTATATGTATTAATACCAGTAATTCTCAATATTATATGTATCCCGTACCAACCAAACTACATTATATGTTTTAAAACCAGTAATTCTCAATATTTTATAGTATCCCTGTATCAACCAGACTAAGTATATGTTTAATACCAGTAATTCTCAATATTATAGTATCCATGTACCACCAGAACTACAGTATATGTATAATACCATAGTTCCAATATTATATGTATCCCTGTAACAACCAGAAACATTTTATTTAATACCAGTAATTCTCAATATTATATATATCCCTGTACCAACCGAACTACAGTATATGTATTAATACCAGTAATTCTCAATATTATATGTATCCCTGTACCAACCAGAACTACAGTATATTATTATAAACCAGTAATTCTCAATATTATATAGTATCCCTGTACCAACCAGAACTACAGTATATATTAATACCAGTAATTCTCAATTATATAGTATCCCTGTACCCAACCAGACTACAGTATATTATTATACCAGTAATTCTAATATTATATAGTATCCCTGTTCCAACCAGACTACAGATAGTTATTAATCCAGTAATTCTTAATATTATACAGTATCCCTATACCAACCATTACTACAGTATTGTATTAATACCATTATTCTCAATATATATAGTATCCTGTACCAACCAGAGCTACAGTATATGTATTAATACCAGTAATTCTCAATATTATATAGTATCCCTGTTCCAACCAGAACTACAGTATATATATTAATACCAGTAAATTCTCAAATTATATAGTATCCCTGTAACAACCAGAACTACAGTATATGTATTAATACCAGTAATTCTCAATATTATATAGTATTCCTGTTCCAACCAGAACTACAGTATATAATAATACCAGTAATTCTCAATATTATATAGTATCCCTGTACCAACCAAAACTACAGTTAATGTATTAATACCAGTAATTCTCAATATTATATAGTATCCCTGTTCCAACCAGAAACTACAGATATGTATAATACCAGTATTCTTAATTTATAACAGTATCCCTATACCAACCATTACTACAGTATATGTATTAATACCAGTATTCTCAATATTATATAGTATCCTGTACCAACCAGAACTACAGTTATGTTTAATACCAGTAATTCTCAATATTATATAGATACCTGTTCCAACCAGAACTACAGTATATAATTAATACCAGTAATTCTCTCATATTATATAGTATCCCTGTAACAACAGAACTACAGTATATGTATTAATACCAAATTCTCTATATTATATGTATCCCTGTACCAACCAGAACTACAGTATATTATTAATACCAGTAATTCTCAACATTATATAGTATCCCGTACCAACCAGAACTACGGTATATGTATTAATACCAGTAATTCTCAATGTTAATAGTATCCACGTACCAACCAACTACACGTTATATGTATTAATACCAGTAATTCTCAATATTATATAGTATCCCTGTACCAACCAATCTACGGTATATGTATTAATACCAGTAATTCTCAATATTATATGTATATCCCTTTCCCCCAGAACTACAGTATATTAATAATACCAGTAATTCTCAATATTATAGTAGTATCCGTACAACCAGAACTACAGTAATATATATTAATACTACACAGTAATTCTCAATATATATAGTATCCCTTAACAACCAAACTACAGTATATGTATTAATACCATAATTCTCTATATTATATAGAAATGTATTAATACCAGTAATTCTCAATATTATATAGTATCCCTGTACCAACCAGAACTACAGTATATGTATTAATACCAGTAATTCTCAATATTATATGGTATCCCTGTACCAACCAGAACTACAGTATATGATAAATACCAGTAATTCTCAATATTATATAGTATCCCCGTACCAACCAGAACTACCGTATATGATAAATACCAGTAATTCTCAATATTATGTAGTATCCCCGTACCAACCAGATCTACAGTATATGTATTAATACCAGTAATTCTCAATATTATATAGTATCCCCGTACAAACTAGAACTACAGTAAATGTATTAATACCAGTAATTCTCAATATTATATATTACCCCTGTACCAACCAGAACTACAGTATATGTATAAATACCAGTTATTCTCAATATTATATAGTATCCCTGTACCAACCAGAACTACAGTTTCCTAACCTGAAGATGAAACTTCTTTTCTTCTAATCTTAAAAGATGTCCACGTGTCCTCTGATATGACCTATTAGTGAAGAATGCACCAGAGAGTTTATTATATGGCTCAATAATATATTTGTATAAATTTATCATATCCCTGCGCAAATGTTGCTTCTCCAATGTATCAATATTAAATGTGTCATTAGCAAGTGTATCAACATTAAACGTGTCATTGGTTAATGTATCGATATTAAATGTATCATTAGTAAATGTATCAACATTCCGACCCTCCTACCACCTCGCTGCCCCTCCCCTTTAAATCTCTATCCCCCCACTAACACCGACGCCTCCTACCCCCCTTGCTTGCCCCTCCCCTTAAATTTCTATCCCCCACTAACAACCGACTCCTCTACCCACTCGCTCCCCTGCCTTCCCCTCCCCTTTAAATCTCTATCCCCCACTAACACCGACTCCTCCTACCCACTCGCTGCCCTTCCCCTTTAATATCTATATCCCCACTAACACCGACGCCCCTACCCACTTGCTGCCCCTCCCCTTGAAATCCCTACCCCCACTAACACCGACGCCTCCTACCCACTTGCTGCCCCTCCCCTTTACATCTCTATCCCCCACTAACACCGACTCCTCCTACCCACTCGACTTCCCCTCCCCTTTAATCTCTAGATCCCCCACTAACACCGACGCCTCCTACCCACTCGCTGCCCTCCCCTTTAAATCTCTATCCCCCACTAACACCGACTCCTCCCACCCACTCTCCTGCCCCTCCCCTTTAAATATCTATCCCCCACTACAACCCGCGAGCCTCCTACCCACTTGCTCTGCCGCCTCCCCTTTAAATCTCTATCCCCCACTACTTGACTTCCCTCCTACACACTTGCTGCCCCTCCCCTTTAATCTCTATCCCCCACTACACTGACTCCTCCTACCCACTCGCTGCCCCTCCCCTTTAAATCTCTATACCCCCTAACACCGCTCCTCCCACCCACCTTCCCTCCTCCGTCCCTTTTATCCCTTCTAATCCCTCACACCCTGTCTTCCTCCCACCGCACTCTCTGCTCTGCCCCTCCCCTTTATATCTCTATCTCACTAACACTGTCTCCCTCCCACCCACTCTCTCGCCCCTCCCCTTTATAAATCTACCCTCACTAATACTGTCTCTCCCACCCCTACTCTGCTGGCTCTCTGCCCCCTCCCCTTTATATATCTAATCCCTCACTACACTGTCTCCTCCCACCCACTCTCTGCTCCCGTCCCCTGTATATATCCATCCCTCACTAACACTGTCTCCCTCCTCCCCACCCACCTCTCACATCTCTGCTCTGCTCCCTCCCCTTTATATATCTTCCCTCACTAACACTGTCTCCTCCCACCCACTCTCTGGCCCCGTCCCCTTTATATCTATCCCTCACTAATACTGTCTCCTCCCACCCACTCTCTGCCCATGCCCCTCCTCCCCTTTATATATCTATCCCTCCCTAACACTGTCGTCCTCCCACCCACTCTCTGCTCCCTCCCCTTGATATATCGATCCCCTCACTAACACTGGCCCTCCCACCCACTCTCTGCTCCTCCCCTTTTATATATCTATCCCTCACTAACACTGTCTCCTCCCACCTACTCACTGCTTCCTCCCCTTTATAGATCTATGCCCTCACTGAACACTGTCTCCTCCAGCCTAATCACTGCTCCCTCCCCTTTATATGTCTAGTCCCTTATTACCACTGTTTCCTCTCACCACCCACATCGCTGGCCCCATCCCCTTTTATAAACTTCACCCCTCACTCACATTTACTCCTCCACACTCCTCGCTGCCCCTCCCCGTTAATATCTACTCGAAGCCCGATTCTCACCTTAAAGACTTGAAATCCAGCTCATTGTACTCTTTGCCATTTTTTGCCAGCAGATCGATGTCCTTGGGCCATAGTCATTGATGCTCCTATACCTGCCCCATTCTGTGTAAGGAAAAAGAGGATAACGAATTCACTAAATTGTATCAACAGAATGATTGACACCCTCGTGTTTGTTAATCTGAAATAGGGTTTGCAAAGGGAATATAAATACATTAATGGGCCATACAATATCCTACTCAACATGCATCTGCATAAACAGCTAGAACTAGCAACATATTGCATCTGCATAAACAGCTAGAACTAGCAACATCTGCATCTTCATAAACAGCTATAACTAGCAACATATTGCATCTGCCATAACAGCTAGACTAGCCACTATGCATCTGCATAAACAGCTAGAACTAGCAACATACTTGTATCTGCCATAAACGCTAGAACTAGCAACAATATTGTTTGCATCAACAGCTAGAACTAGCAACATATTGTATCTGCATAAACAGCTGAACTAGCAACATATTGCATCTGCATAAACAGTCTGGAACTATCAGCACATATTGTATCTGCAGAACACAGCTAGAACTAGCAACAGTTTGTATCGCATAAAACACTAGAACTAGCACATCTTGTCATCCTGCATAACATCTAGAACTAGCAACATATTGCATCTGCATAACAGCAAGAACTTCACATATTTTTACTGCATAAACAGCTAGAACTAGCAACATATTGTATCTGCCATAAACACTAAACTAGGCACATATTGTCTCTGCATAAACAAGAAGAACGAGCCACCATCTTGGATCTGCATAAACAGCAGAACTAGCAACATATTGTGAATCTCCATAAATATCCTAAGAACTACAACATATTGTAATCTGCATAACACGCTAAGAACTAGCAAACATAATGTATCTGCCATACACAGCTAGAACTAGAACATATTGTATCTATCGCAAAACACTCAGAACTAGCAACATATTGTATCTGCATAACAGCTAGAACTAGCAACATAGTATCAGCATAAACAGCTAGAATTAGCAACATTGTATCTGCATAAACAGCTAGAACTATCAACATATTGTATCTGCATAAACAGCTAGAACTAGCAACATATTTGTAATCTGCATAAACAGCCTAGCACTACAACATATTGTATCTGCATAAACAGCTAGAACTAGCAACATATTGTATCTGCATAAACAGCTAGAACTAGCAACATTGTATCTGCATAAACAGCTAGAACTAGCAACATTGTATCTGCATAAACAGCTAGAACTAGCCACATATTGTATCTGTATAAACAGCTAGAACTAGCAACATTGTATCTGCTTAAACCGCTAGAACTAGCAACATATTGTATCTGTATAAACAGCTAGAAACAGTAACATATTGTATCTGCATAAACAGCTAGAAACAGTAACATTGTATCTGCATAAGCAGCTAGAACAAGCAACATGTATCTGCATAAACAGCTAGAACTAGCAACATTGTATCTGCATAAACAGCTAGAACTAGTAACATATTGTATCTGCATAAACAGCTAGAACTAGTAACATATTGTATCTGCATAAACAGCTAGAACTAGCAACATATTGTATCTGTTTAAACAGCTAGAGCTAGCAACACATATATAACACTGTATAACAGTTACATAGTAACATAGCATTGGAGGTTGTATAAAGACACGTCTCTGTTCCCACCTTTATATTATTACAGTCCCCGCTATAAGGACTAGGATTCTCTATAGTGTATACAGAGTGAATATTCCTCATTTATACCTTTACCGCTATAAGGATTAGGATTCTCTATAGTGTATACAGAGTGAATATTCCTCATTTATACCCTTCACTCTGTATACACTATAGAGAATCCTAATCCTTATAGCGGGGACTGTAGGCGCCTTCTGACCATTGACGGATACACTGGCGCCTTCTGACCATTGACGGATACACTGGCGCCTTCTGACCATTGACGGATACACTGGCGCCTTCTGACCATTGACGGATACACTGGCGCCTTCTGACCATTGACGGATACCCTGCGCCTTCTGACCATTAGAGGGATACACTGGCGCCTTCTGACCATTGAGGGATACACTGGCACCTTCTGACCATTGAGGGATACACTCGCGCCTTCTGACCATTGACGGATACACTGGCGCCTTCTGACCATTGAGGGATACACTGGCGCCTTCTGACCATTGAGGGATACACTGGCGCCTTCTGACCATTGAGGGATACACTGGCGCCTTCTGACCATTGACGATACACTGGCGCCTTCTGACCCATTGAGGACGGATACACTGGCGCCTTCTGACCATTGACGGATACACTGGCGCCTTCTGACCATTGACGGATACACTGGCGCCTTCTGACCATTGACGGATCCACTGGCTCCTTCTGACCATTGACAGTTTGACCTCTGACCAACACCTTTGGCTCATTCTGATCCGTCAATGTTTCGCTGATTGGGGAATAATAAGGCTCCAGAAATGCTTTAAATTCTTACCAAACACAACGTGAACAAACCCAGTGGGCAATGTGACTGTCGGGTCATAGAATGGACTTTGTATTGTAAAGGGCAGGTCCAGTCAGGAAACTAGATTTTACCTATAAGTTTAACCCCCCAAACCCCCACTGTCTTTTTACCTACCTTCCCCAAAGATGCCTCTGAAGATACTTACCAGACCCGGTTTTGGCCACCTGGGTGCTGCCGCCTGCTGCTGTTGTAAGCCGATTTCGAGCATGTACAGCATCAATGAGGCGCTTCCTGATCGCGGCTGTCAGCTGTTGGTTGTGATGTCATCGGTACCTCTTAGACTGACAGCCGTGACTGGCAGCAAGGGACCAGGTCTTGTAAGCATCTTCAGAGGCCTCTTTGGGGAAGGTAAGTAAAACGGAAGTGGGGTTTGGGGGTGTTAAACCAATGGGTAAAATGTATTTTAATGACTGGACATGCCCTTTAAATACATCCATACTCTCCAGGCCCTGCCCTTAAGAGCTTACAATCTAAGTATCCCGTCACTTACAAACGATCAGTAGGTTTTTATGTAACCCAGGGATTACCACCGAGCCACCCTACTTCCCCTGTGTGTTTTAGTCTAGCCCTCCCGACTATCTGCTGTTTAGGCCTCTGTATATAGATATTGAATGGCCCGGGTTGTACAAATGGCTGTAATTCCTTTTCGTTATTTACTTGTAGCCTCCGCCATTCGCTATGAAGAACCGGAGTCAGAAGGAGAAAGCATCACATCCTTTATGGACATCTCCAGTCCGCTGTACCAGCTTTACGAGACTGTGCGATCCTACCGGAACAACAGGGGGCAGCTGATTGCAGAGCCGTTCTTCCAGCTCCCGTCCAAGAAGAAATATCCCGATTACTATCAGCAGATCAAGAATCCGATTTCTCTCCAGCAGATCCGGTATGAATGGGGGATCAATCTGTCTTGTGCATTAGGCCTGACTATACCAATTCTCTTTTTACACACCGTACCCACTGGGCTTAACTCAATCCTCTATGGTCCTGCCCTAAACAACCCTGATCTGCATACACCAAACCCACGTGGACAGTGCCACGGGCTGCGAATGTGTCACTGAGAGAGAACCCCACAGTATACAGCAAGGGAAGGTTCTTCCAAGACTGGTGCCTTGTTCCGGTTTGGACCAGTAAGGGGAAGTGATGTCACGTGGCCCAGACAATAATGAATAGAACGACGCCAGGCGAGGTTCTGGGCTATATAAATAAAGCAGGACGTATTGTACTTTTTATTTTAATGCCTTTTCTCTTTGCACAGGAACAAACTAAAGAATCAGGAATATGAAAGTTTGGATTATCTGGAATCTGATCTTAACCTCATGTTTGAAAATGCCAAGCGCTACAACGTCCCCAACTCCGCCATCTATAAGAGGGTTTTCAAGCTGCAGCAACTCATGCAGGTAAACGGCCACGTGTAATAAATCAACTCCACTGGGATAATATTGAAATATATCCTAATGTGAAAGCTTTTCTCCCCAGAACACCTACACATTGAAAGTTTGTCTCTAGTAAGTTGTGTTTAGTACATGTAATAGATTCTGTAACAAGCAGGCTTCCATGTTGTAACCAGTAACACTCCTAGCCCACCCTGACTATAAAGAGTCACTCCCCTGACCCCAGGATTCACTGTGTCTATACACAGAGTTTCTAGTGAAAGATCCAGTTTCTGAATGTACCTGTATGCATTGCTGGGTTTATGTGTTACAGTTACAGTGTAAATGGTGGGTTTCTAGGCACACACAGCCCAAGAAGCCACAGGTTCAAGTTTACTTCTGGAACGATACAACGTAGTCTACTGTCTGATTTAATGGCTTTTTTTGTTTATTTGTTTCCATTATGTTTATAGAAAAATATAAAGTTTCTACTTTATATATAACGGCTTTGTTTTTTAATTAACAACCACCGTCCATTGCTGACAGCCTACATAACAATCAACTCATTTCACTGATGTTTACTCAAATGTAATTGTATGTATTGCATCGGCAGTGGTTTAGAAACAAACAGGCCATTGGGACTCAGGTTCAATTCCCCAGGCTTAACTTTTTTTTGTTTGTATTATGTTTTTAGCAAAATAGAGATTCTACATGTACCGACACCCCCTATAGAGGCAGAAAGGTTTCTCTTTAGCAAAATAGAGATTCTACATGTACCGACACCCCCTATAGAGGCAGAAAGGTTTCTCTTTAGCAAAATAGAGATTCTACATGTACCGACACCCCCTATAGAGGCAGAAAGCTTTCTTTTTAGCAAGATAGAGATTCTACATGTACCGACACCCCCTATAGAGGCAGAAAGCTTTCTCTTTAGCAAAATAGATATTCTACATGTACCGACACCCCCTATAGAGGCAGAAAGCTTTCTCTTTAGCAAAATAGAGATTCTACATGTACCGATACCCCCTATAGAGGCAGAAAGCTTTCTCTTTAGCAAAATAGAGATTCTACATGTACCGATACCCCCTATAGAGGCAGAAAGCTTTCTTTTTAGCAAAATAGAGATTCTACATGTACCGACACCCCCTATAGAGGCAGAAAGCTTTCTCTTTAGCAAAATGAGAGTTCTACATGTACCGACACCCCTATAGAGGCAGAAAGCTTCTTTTTACAAATAGAGATTCTACATGTACCGGACACCCCCTATAGAGGCAGAAAGCTTTCTTTTTAGCAAATTAGAGATTCTACATGTAATGACACCCCTATAGAGGCAGAAAGCTTCTCTTTAGCAAAATAGAATTCTACATGTACCGACACCCTCTATAGAGGCAGAAAGCTTTCTTTTTAGCAAAATAGAGATTCTAATGACCGACACCCCCTATAGAGGCAGAAAGAAGCTTCTTTTTAGCAATAGAGATTCTACATGTACCGACAACCCCCCTATAGAGGCAGAAAGCTTTTTTTAGCAAAATAGAGATTCTACATGTACCGACACCCCCTATAGAGGCAAAGCTTTCTTTTGTCAAAATAGAGATTCTACATGTACCGATACCCCTATAGAGGCAGAAAGCTTTCTATGCAAAATAGAGATTCTACATGTACCGACACCCCCTATAGAGGCAGAAAGCTTCTCTTTTAGCAAATAGAGATTCTACATGTACCGACACCCCCTATAGAGGCAGAAAGCTTTCTCTTTAGCAAATAGAGATTCTACATGTACCGACACCCCCTATAGAGGCAGAAAGCTTTCTTTTTAGCAAATAGAGATTCTACATGTACCGACACCCCCTATAGAGGCAGAAAAGCTTTCTCTTTAGCAAAATAGAGATTCTACATGTACCGACACCCCCTATAGCAGGCAGAAAGCTTTCTTTTAGCAAAAAGGATTCTACAGTCCGAAACCCCCTATAGAGGCAGAAAGCTTTCTTTTTAGCAAGATAGAGATTCTACATGTACCGACACCCCCTATAGAGGCAGAAAGCTTTCTTTTTAGCAAATAGAGATTCTAAATGTACCGACACCCCCTATAGAGGCAGAAAGCTTTCTTTTTAGCAAAATAGAGATTCTACATGTACCGACACCCCCTATAGAGGCAGAAAGCTTTCTTTTTAGCAAATAGAGATTCTACATGTACCGACACCCCCTATAGAGGCAGAAAGCTTTCTTTTTAGCAATAGAGATTCTACATGTACCGACACCCCTATAGAGGCAGAAAGCTTTTTTTTTAGCAAATAGAGATTCTACATGTACCGACACCCCCTATAGAGGCAGAAAGCTTTCTTTTTAGCAGATAGAGATTCTACATGTACCGACACCCCTATAGAGGCAGAAAGCTTTCTTTTTAGCAAAATAGAGATTCTACATGTACCGACACCCCCTATAGAGGCAGAAAGCTTTTCTTTAGCAAGATAGGATTCTACATGTACCGACAACCCCCTATAGAGGCAGAAAGCTTCTCTTTTAGCAAATAGAGATTCTCATGTACCGACACCCCCTATAGAGGAGAAAGCTTTCTTTTTAGCAAAATAGAGATTCTACATGTACCGACACCCCCTTATAGAGGCAGAAAGCTTTCTTTTTCAGCAAAAAATAGAGATTCTACATGTACCGACACCCCCTATAGAGGCAGAAAGCTTTCTTTTTAGCAAGATAGAGATTCTACATGTACGACACCCCTATAGAGGAGAAAGCTTTCTTTTTAGCAAAATAGAGATTAAATGTACGACACCCCCTATAGAGGCAGAAAGCTTTCTTTTTAGCAAGATAGAGATTCTACATGTACCGACACCCCCTATAGAGGCAGAAAGCTTTCTTTTTAGCAAAATAGTACAATAGATATATAGATACCATATACTGTGCTGGTTACCGGATAGGTAGCATGTAAGGGTAGATTTATCAAATAGATATATAGAATCATATACTTGCTGTTACCGGAAGTAGGATGTAAGGGTAGATGTATCATATGCTATTCATATACTGTGCTGGTTACCAGAACGGTAGATGTAAGGGTAGATTTATCATATATAGATCCATACTGTGCTGGTTACGATAGGTAGGAGGAAGGGTAGATTTATCATATATAGATATATAGGTACCATTATACTGTGCTGGTTACCGCGATAGTAGGATGTAAGGTAGAGTTTATCATAATAGTATCATCTATACTGTGCTGTTACCGATAGGTAGATGTAAGGGTAGATTATCATATATAGAATATACTACAATATTACTGTGCTGGTACCGATAGGTAGGATGTAAGGGTAGATAATTATCATATTAGATACCAATATCTGTGCTGGTTACCGGATAGGTAGATTGTAAGGGTTATTTATCATATATAGTATATAGTAACCATATACTGTGGCTGGTTACCGATAGGTGGATGTAAGAGAGACTATACATATATAGATATATAGATATCATATACTGTGCTGGTTACCAGATAGGTAGGATGTAAGGTAGATTATCTATAAGATATAGATATCATTATACTGTCTGGTACCGATAGGTAGGATTAAGGGTGATTTATCATATATAGTATAAATATCCATATACTGTGATGGTTACCAGATAGGTAGGATGTAAGGGTAGATTTATATATATATAGATATATATACTGTGTGGTTACCGGATAGGTAGGATGTAAGGGTAGATTTATCATATATAGATATATACCATATACTGTGCGGTTACGGATAGTAGGATGTAAGGGTAGATTTATCATATATAGATATATAGATACCAATACTGTGCTGGTTACCGGATAGGTAGGAGTGTAAGGTAGATTTATCATATATAGATACCATATACTGTGCTGGTTACCGGATAGGTAGGATGTAAGGGTAGATTTATCATATATAGATATATAGATATCACATACTGTGCTGGTTACCATATAGGTTGAGAGAGGGGAATAGAATTCCAGAGGATGGGAGCCACTAGAGAGAGAGGTTTAAGGCGAGAGGAAGCAGAGTGAGTGGGGGGTCTGTATAGGAGATGGTTCTGCGATGAGTGGAGGGTACGGACAGGAACATATGGGGAGACTAGAGAGGCACATGCGATTTCATATGCGATTTCGTTGCTTTTGTGCATGCTTTTTTGCAATTTAAAATGTGGAACGCAAATCGCAAGCGAAATCGCATTGCACCTGAAAACTCGTATTTTCGGTGCGTTGCCACGGGTGTCTTGGGTAACTATATAGTATATACGTATATGAAGGGAGAATAGGGTGTATGTTGTAACTACATATATATACTGATATGAAGGGGATAATAGGGTGTGGTCTGTGTACACTATATATTATATTACTGTATATGAAGGGGATATATAGGGTGTCTGTGTACCACTATATATTATTGATACTGTATGAAGGGGGACATAGTGTGTGTCTGTGTACACAGATATTATTACTGATATGAAACGGGGATAATAGGGTTGTCTGTTGTACACTTTAAGATTATATACTGTATATGAAGGGGATAATATGTTGTTCGTGTACACTATAGATTATAGATATGTATATGAAGGGGATAATAGGGGTTGTGTACACTAATATATAATATGATATGAAGGGGAAAAAATTTGGGTGTGGTACACTATTATTATATTACTGTAATGCAGGGGATAATAGGGTGTGGGTACATATATTATTATACTGTATAGAAGGGATAAAGCGGTGTGTCTGTGGACACTATATATTATATACTGTATATGAAGGGAGATAATAGGTGTGTTGTTGTACACTATATATTATATACGGGATGAAAGGGGATCATGAGGTGCTGCTGTACACTAGCTATTAGACTATGTATATGGAAGGGGATAAGAGGGGTCTGTGTACACTATATATTATATACTGTATATGAAGTGGGATAACCGGGTGTGCTGTGTAAACTTATTGATATACGTATATGAAGGGGATAATAGGGTGTTGCTTGAACAATATTTATGATACTGTATATGAAAGGGTATAATGGGTGTGTCTGTGTTACACTATATATATATTACTGTATATGAGGCGGATAATGAGTGTGGTGTGTACACTATGATTATATATACTTGATATGAAGGGAGATAATAGGGTTGTCTTTACAATATATATTATATTACGGTATATGAAGGGGATAATAGGGGGTATTGTCTGTGTACACTATATACTTCATATACGTGATGAAGGGGATTAATTAGGGTGTTTGATGACACATATAGGATATATGTATATGAGGGGATAATAGGGTGTCTGTGTACACTATATATTATATACTGGATATGAAAGGGGATACATGAGTGGTGTCTGGTGTCACTAATATTATACTGTACTATGAGGGTAGGGTATAGGTGGTCTGTGTAAACATATATAATATTATACTGTATATATTGAGGGATAATAGGGGTGTCTGTGTACACTATATTATATATACTGTACTTGAGGGAAATCAGGGTGTATGTGTACACTATATCAGATATACTGGTATTGAAGGGGATAATAGGGTGTGTATGTGTACACTATAATTAGTATATGTATATGAACGGGATTAATTAGGTTGTGTCGTGTAGCACTATCTATTATATACTGTATATGAAGGGGATTAAACATGGGTGTCGGTGTTACACAATATTTATACTGTATATGAAGAGGGATTCAATAGTTTTTTGTTGTTGGTCGTGTATACACATATCATTATTACTGTATATGAAGGGGATAACTGGGTGTAGTACTACATAAAGGATGTATGTCTGGTACACTATATATTATATACTGTATATGAAGGGCGATAATCAGGTGTTGGTCTGTGACAATATGAGATTAGTTACTGTATATGAAGGGGGATAATTACGGGTGTTGTACCTAGTAATTTATATACTGATATGAAGGGGAAGTGTTCGGCGTGATATAATACGGATAGAGGGGATAAGGGTGTGTCTGTACACTTATATCAGTATTCTGTATATGAAGGGGAGTAACTAGGGTGTCTGTGACACATATATTATATGTATATAATCAATGGTGTGTGCTGATCTATCTGAATGGGGATAATAGGGGTCTCGTGTACACTATATATTATACTGTATTACAAGGGAGTGCTAATAGGGCTGTTGTGTCTACATATATAAGTATATGTCTATAGGATAGGGAGTAATAGGCGTGTCTGTGTACAACTATATATTATCGATAGTAGATAGAAGGGGATAATAGGGTGTCTGTGTACAACTATATATTATATATGATATTAAAGGGGATAATAGGTGGTGGTCTGTGACACTATATATATATACTGTATATGAAGGGGTAATAGGGGTGTTGGTACATATATATTGATATACTGAGTATGAAGGGATTATAGGGTTGTCTGTGTACACTATATATTATATACTGTTATGAAGGGGATATAGGGATGTGTGTGTCACACTATATATTGTATACTGTAGATGAGGGGATAATAGTGGTGTGTCTGTGTACACTATATTTATATACTGTTCAGTGAAGGGGATAAAGGGGTGTGTGTGTACATATATATTATAGTACTGTTATATGAAGGGGATAATAGGGTGTAGTCTGTGTACACTAATTATTATATACTGTATATGAGGGGCTAGCGTTGGCAATATTTTAGTAATATATAAAGGGGATAATAGGTGTCTGTGTCACAATATATTATATACTGTTATGAAGGGGGAAATAGGTGTCTGTGTTACACTATATTATAATACTGTATATAAAGGGAAAATAGGGGTTGTCTTGTGACACTTATATATATATATGGATTGAAGGGGATGAATAGGGTGTGTCTGTGTCACTATATATTATAATGTATAATGAAGGGGGATATAGGGTGTCTGTGGTAAACTATATATATAACTGTATAGGAAGGGGATAATAG
>JAACNH010004766.1:0-22788 GCA_019447015.1 Hymenochirus boettgeri | reverse complement strand
AGTTCGGTCTCCTATAAATCAGGAGAGTGAGGAAACAATAGTAGGGCACGAATGAGGGGGCATAGTTATCAGTCCCGACATCAATAAAAAATGGTAGCCAGAATACGTATACTATGTTAGGTGCTAATCCACTACTGATCAAGGAGGGGGGGGGGAAGTATATGTCAGGTGTGTTTATCATCTCCCTATTAAAGGTTGTAATAGTGAGCAGGGATAGGGTTTTATCTCCTTATATAAAGTATATATACAGGTGATAGGTTTACTCCATAATAAAGGTATAGTAGGGACAGTATATTATCGTCCGGTGATATAAAGGTATATATAAGTATATTTATCTCCTATATAAAGTATATATACAGTATATTTATGCTCCTATATAAAGTATAATATACATTAATTTATCTCCTTAAATAAAGTATATATACAGAATTTATCTCCTATCTAAAGATATATACAGTATATTTATCTCCCTATATAAAGTCATATACAGTATATTATCGTCCCTATCTAAAGGTATATATACCGTATTTAGCTCCCTATATAAGTATATATACGTATTTATCTCCCTAATAAAGTATATATACAGTATAATTTATCTCCCTATAAAAGTATAATAGACATTACATAGGATTTGAGCTCCCTATATAAGTATATATTACGTAGTGATTTAGTCCTCCCTATATAACGTATAATATAAGCATTAGTATTTACGTCTCCCTAGTATAAAGGAGAAGTATATAGTACAGTAGTATTGTATCTCCCTATAGTGTCACAGTATAGTTAGTCGTAGGCGTTAGTTATTGATCGGTCCGTAATGATAGGATTATATATGCAAGTATATGTTATCGTCCGCTAGAGTAAGTGGTATCTATACATGGTATGGATTTGAGGTCTTCCTAGTATAAAATATATTGGGGATAGGGACATTAGTATTTTCTCCCTAGATAAGTCTATAGACCGGTATATGTTGGGGTCTCCCTAGGTAGTTAGAATTAGGTGCAGGTGGACTGACAGTATATTTATCTGTCCCTATAATAAAGTATATAGACAGTATATTAAATCACCCCTATAAAAGTATCTAGAACATATATTTATCGTCCCTATATAAAAGTATATATACGAGTATATTTAATCCCATCTCCCTATATAAAGTAAAATATACATATATTTATCTCCTAAATAAAGTATATAGACATTAATAATTTATTTTTATCTCCCTATATAAAGTATATCCAGTATATTTTCTCCCTCGAATAAAGTATATATACAGTTAAATTTATCTCCCTATATAAAGTCTATAATACAGTATATTTTCTCCTATATAAAGTATATCTACAGGTTATTTTATCTCCTATTAAAGTATATATACAGTAATAATTTATCTCCCCTATATACAAGTATATAGACCGTATATTTATCTCCTATATAAAGTCTATAGACAGTATATTTATCTCCCTATATAAAGTATATAGACAGTATATTTATCCCCTATAATAAGAATATATCCATTATATTTATCTCCCTATTATAACGATTATACCTACAGTATATTTATCCCCTATATAAGTCTATGTCATCATATTTATCTCCCTATTAAAGTCTTATGCAGTATACTTTACTCCGCTAATAAGTATATATAACGTATGATTTATCCTCCCATTAAAGTAATTATACAGTATATTATATCACTCCCTATTGAAAGTATATATACATATCTTTATCTTCCTTATATCACAGTATATATACAGTATATTTATCTCCCCTATATAAGTATATACTACAGTATATTTTTATCTCCTATAAAAGTATATAGACAGTCTATTTACTCTCCCTATATTCAAGTAAATATAACAGTACTTATCTCCCTATATAAAGTATATATACGTATATTTTATCTCCCTATATAAAGTATACACAGTATATTTATATCCCCTATATAAGTATTATAGACAGTATATTTATCTCCCTCTATAAGTATATATAAGTATCTTTATTCCCTCTATACAGTCTATAGACAGTATATTTATCCCCCTATCTAAAGTGTATACAGTATATTTATCTCCCTATATAAAGTATATATACAGTATATTTATCACCCTATATAAAGTCTATGTACATCATATTTATCTCCCTATATAAAGTATATATACAGTATATTTATCTCCCTATATAAAGTATATATACAGTTATATTTATCTCCCTAATATAAGTATATATACAGTATATTTATCCCCTATCTAAAGTAAAAAAAAAATTATATAAGTAATATTTTATCTCCTTTATAAAGTATATAGACAGTAATATTTATCTCCTATATAAAGTATATATACAGTCTATTTATCTCCCTAACTAAAGTATATATACAGTATATTATTTATCTCCCTAATATAAAGTATATATACCGTATATTTATCTCCCTATATAAAGTATTATACAGTATCTTTATCCCCCTATATAAAGTATATATACAGTATATTTATCCCTAATATAAAGTATATTACAGTGGTATTTATCTTCCTATATAATATATATACGTAATTTATCTCCCTATATCAAAGTATATATACAGTCATAATTTATCCTCCCTATATAAAGTATATATACAGTATATTTATCTCCCTATATCAAGTATATATACAGTATAATGTATCTCCTATAATAAAGTAATATACAGTATATAATTCTCTCCCTAATATACAGTATATAGACAGTGTATTTTCTTCCTACTATAAAGTCATTATACAGTAAATTTTATCTCCCTATATAGTATATATAGCAGTATATTTATCTCTATATAAGTATATATACAGTTATTTTATCTCCCTATATAAGGATATCATAGACGTATATTATCTCCTATATAAAGTATTATACTTATTTCTTTCCTATATAAAGTATATCGACAGTTTTTATATCTCCTTATATAAAGTATATATCCAGTGTATTTTCTCCCTATATAAGGTAATATACAGTATATTTATCTCCTTAATAAATATATATCCAGTATATTTATCGGGGGTCCCTATATAAAGTAATAATATACGTATATTATCGCCCTATAGAAAGTATTATACAGTTATTTATCTCCTTATATAAAGTATATATCGTATAGTTAATACTCCCTATTAAAGTATATTACGTATATTTTTATCTCCCTATATAAAGGCTATGTTACATCATATTTATCTCCCTATATAAGTTCTAATCAGTATATTTATCCCCCCTATAATAAAGTATATAGACAGTATATTTAATCTACCCCTATATAAAGTATATATACAGTATATTTAATCTCCTATATAAAGTCTATGTACACATTTTATCTCCTATATAAAGTAGATCTACAGTATATTGATCTCCTATATAAAGTATATATCCAGTATACTTATCTCCCATAATAATGTAATATATACAGTATATTTATCTCCCTATATAAAGTTCTATGTACATCATATTTCTATCTCCCTATATATAAAGTCATATACATATATTTTATCCCCTATATAAAGTATATATACAGTATATTTATCTCCCTATATAAAGTATATATACAGTAATTTTATCTCCTTATAAGTATATATACAGTATATTTATCTCCTATATAAAGTATATATACAGTAGATTTATCCTCCTTATAAAGTCTATGTACATCATATTTATCCCCAATATAAAGTATCTATACAGTAAATTTATCTCCCTATATAAAGGTATATAGACAGTATATTTATACTCCCTATATACAGTATTATACATAAATTTATCTCCCTATATAAAGTAATCGATACATCATATTTATCTCTACCTATATAAAGTATATATACTATATTTATCCTCCCTATATAAGTACAATATAACACATAAATATTTATCTCCCCCTATATCAGATAGATACATCATATTTATCTCCCTATATAAAGTAATATCTCACAAAACAGTATATTTATCTCCCCTTAAATCAAGTCTAAACAGTATATAGAGTATTTATCTTCCGATATATAAAGTCTATATACATCTATTTATTCCTCCCCGATATAAAGTATATAGACAGTGACTATCAAACGTGTGCCCGTTGGTGCGTGGTGGAAATGGACTTTGTAGTTTTGCCCTATGTGTCGTTGCCACAGGAACCATCAGAAAACATCCGAGGGTCCATAGATAAAATTAACACTCTGAATGTCCTAAAAAAAAAAAAAAAAAAACAAAAAAAAAAAAAAAAAAAAAAACAAAAACATTTGCCAATCCCTATTAAAAAAATGAACAAACACACACTTAATAATATCCTACCCCTCACCATACTACCTGCCGCTAGAATTAGAGGGTTCTATGTGGACTAAACCTGCAATTCTAGAACGTGATCCCCTGGCATCTAAAACAAGCACCTTTGGAGCAAACAATCAAAAGGCCGCCCAGTCCCATACATATATCCGATTTTAACTTTTCCCCCCCCCCCCCCGACGCGAGTGCCCTTCCCGCGACACTTAGAAAGAAAAGACGAAAGAGAAAAGAAAAAAAAGAAGTAATAAAAATAAAATAAATAGAAAAGAAAGACTCCCCTCCCCTCTCCTCCTCCCGCTCTCCCTCCTCCTCCCCCTCTCCCCCCTCCCCCTCCTCCCCCTCCTCCCCTCCCTCTCCTCCCCCTCCTCATCATCCCTCCTTCCTCCTCTACCGCTTCTCCTCCTCCGCCGCCCCTCCCCTCTCCCTTCCGTCCTTGCACTCCCACCCGCCTGTCTGTCTGTGGCATAGAGTGGGAAATGTGGTTTTGGCAAGATCAACTAATATTGCATGAGCGCTTGGTTGGATAGTAAAATCGATATATGTATAGCCACCTAAATCCTACATACTGTCCTGATTACGGCACTGGTGTCCTACTTATTAAGTAGTTACCACAATTTAACTACTCTATGATGGGGTTAGGACTTGGTAGCACGGATACTGATTGAATTATACTTGTTAGGGAGAGGTGTGGATAGAGGGAGCTAAACTCTCCACACAGAGTATCAAAATGAAATAGAAAGCCTTCTTATAACAGAAGGTACCTCATAGAATCATTTTTTATAATAGCATTGCCCTTAATAATCTAACATATAAACCATTTTCCTCACTTAAAGAAATGGGTGGGGACAATGCAAAGTTATCTTTTTTATTGCCTGTGACAGGCGTGTTCCTAGATATAATACAGCCTAATGTATAGAGCAGGCGTGTTTCACTTGTGACCTTTTATTACGTGTTTGAAACCACAATTCCCAGCATTCTCTGTTTGCATTAAGTTTTTTCTTAATAGCCTGTAGCTAAAGGCCTCTGTCGAGATCTAATACAGCCTAAGCTTGTTGACCTTTCACGACACTGTTGAAAATCTACAAATTCCAAGCATTCTCTGTTTTGCAGTTAGTGTCTTCTTAATGAAACTTTTCACATGTTGACAACACAACTCCCAGCATTCCCGGACTGGCACAAGAATTCTGGAAACTTAGTTTTCATACCTCCTGAATAAAGACATTATTCCTGACTTACACGTCCCATGCTTTAGCCTTCCTACCCAGGGTTTGAACATGCAGTGATTCATCTGCCCCTCCCCTTCCATCCTACCTATTCACTATGGATTGGGGAAACTGTATATGGTGTCGTGTGGATTGGTTGTCCGCATCATTAATGCCGCATTTTAAAGGTTGGAGTGTGCCCTTTGTAATAAGGACACTTTTTGCAATGTTTTGGGTTCATCCTGCCTCAACACATACTTTCCTTCCTTTATTCCTAACAATGTAACAAAATTATTGCAATGCAACCACAACACTAAGTTGCCATGATGTAACACAAAGTATCACGTTGATTTCCCAACAAAAAACACAAATGTTTCCCGTAAGAAACAAACTGCTGACTTTGTGCGAATGTCAGTCCCCACCAAGGTGAGACCTGCCGAGAATGTCATGCCATGGGTGCTGTCAACCATTGAACGGTGTGTGTAATTCCATATCCCGTGTGGAAGGGGAGGAGCCTGGCATCCTTCAGTTTCAGACAAACGCCTTCCCTTGTCTTGGGAGTACCTGGCACCCCGATGGTTTAATGAGATTATGTAAAGAAACCGACTTTCCCACAGCCTCACCTCTGGGTGAAAACAGAACTGTGAAGGGGAGTATGTGGCCAGTGTGTGAAATCTCTATATGCAATTTTATCAGAAGAGTGGTGGCCTTTGTAGGGCAAGCTGGCAGCTCCTTGTCACGGACAGTTCCTGGGATTTATAAAGCAGAGTGCAGGTTTTTGAAATGTTTATTTTGTTCTGTTCCATTATTGATGCCCTACTGAAAAGACCCTTATGTCTCCCTCACCCCATATCCTCTAGACTGTAAGCTCTTTTGGGGCAGGGTCCTCTCTCCTATTGTATCACGGTAGTGCGTAAGAACCAATCACTCTGGCTACTTATATTAGTGTTACTGTGTATGTATATGTATGACTTTATATAACAATGTATTACATGTTATGCAATATGTATGACTTTATATAACATGTAAATTACCTTGTATGTAATAATGTCGACTTTATAATACATGTAATTACCTTTTTTATGTAATTATGTATACTTAATATACCATGTATTACCTGTGTAAGTAATATGTATGACCTTTATATAACATGTATTACCTGTGTATGTTATGGTGACTTATATACATGTATTACCACCCTGTATGTCATGTCTGACTATGTAATTGTAACGCACCACGGAAGCCTGGTTGGCGCTATATCACTCCATAATAATAATAATATAATAGTAATATGTGTCTGTTCTGACTTGATAGGAAGAGATACGTTTGCAGTTAAGTCTAACTGCCACTGAGGGATTCCAGTGTCTGATATATTCCATATTGTAATAATATACTAAAGGTTATTACACTCTATTTTGGTTAACCTTGTCAGACCAACATTTCCATCCAATTTTGTGGAAGAGGGAAAGAAAAAATGAAAGAAATGACCGTGAAGGGTAAACAAGTGATATAGTAATAGATAGTAACAAAGTAACATTGTGCTGAAATGTTTATTATTATCCACGCTTATTTATAAAGAACACTATCTAATATATTTCACTCTGTGTCAAGATATACGCCATCCTAGTCCACCTTATAGCCCTACCCATAAATGGTCTGTAATAACAGTTACATAGTAAATAGTATTGGAGGTTGTAATAAAGACATACGTCCATCTAGTCCAACCTTTTATACCTACCCATAATGTCCCTGTATACGTTTACATAGTAACATCGTATTGAGGTGTATAAAGACATATACGTCCATCTAGTCCAACCTTTATACCCTACCCATAATGTTGTATAACAGTTACCCGTAACATAGTAAATTGGAGTTGTCATAAAGACATACGTCCGTCCTAGTCCAACCTTTATACCCTACCCATAATGTCTGTATCACAGTTTACATAGTAACATAGTATTGGAGGTTATAAAGACATACGTCCATCTATTCCAACCTGCATAATACCCTACCCTAATGTCTGTTAACAGTTACATAGTAAACATAGGTATCCGGAGGTTTATATAAAGACATACCTCCATCCCCCAGTCCAACCCTTTATACCCTACCCATATGTCTGTATAACAGTTAATAGTACCATAGTAATTGGAGGTTGTATAAAGACTACTCTATCTATCCAACCTTTATACCCTATCCCATAATGTTGTATACATTATATATAGTAACATATCTTGGAGGTTGTATCAAAGACAATACCGTCCATCTATTCCAAACCTTTTATACCCTACCCCTAAATGGCTGTATACAGTTACAACAGTAACCATAGTCTTGGAGGTTGTATAAGACATACTTCCAGCTAGTCAACCTTTATAACCCTACCCATATGGTCTGTATAACAGTTTACATGTAACATAGTATTGGAAGGGTGTATAAAGACATACGTCCATCTAGTCACACCCTTATACCCTACCCATAATGTCTGTACTAACAGTTACATAGTACATAGTATTGGAGGTTGTATAAAGACATAACTCCATCTATTCCAACCTTTATAAACCTAACCATAATGGTCTGTATAACCGTTTCCAATAGTAACATGTATTTGGAGGTTATATAAAGACATACGTCCATCCAGTCCACCTTTATACCCTACCCTAATGTCGTAAAATAACAGTTACATAGTAACATAGTAGTGGAGGTTGTATAAAGACATACTCTATCTGGAGTCCCGACCTTTATATACCCTACCCATAATGTCTGTATAAAACAGTTATATAGTAACATATTATTGGAGGTTGTATCAAAACACACGTCCATCAGTCCGACTTTATACCCTACCCATGAATGGTCTGTATAACAGTTACATAGTAACATAGTAGTGAGGTTGTATAAAGACATACGTCCATCTAGTCCAACCTTTTACCTACCCATAATGTCTGTATAACAGTTACATCGTAACATAGTATTGGGGTTTGTATAAAGACATACGGTCCAGCTAGTCGCAACCTTTATAAAACCCTAACCATAATGTCTTGTATAACAGTTAATATTTACATAGTATTGGAGTTGTATAAGCTACGTCCATCTGTCCACCTTATACCCTACCCTAATGTCTGTATAACAGTTACATAGTAACATAGTATTGGGGGTTTGTATAAAGACAATACTTCCATCTAGTCCCAACCTTATACCCTATCCCATAATGTCTGTATAACATTACAGTTTACTAGTAACATAGTATTGGAGGTTGTATAAAACATACTCCATCTAGTCCAACCTTTATAACCCTACCATAATGTCGTATAACATTTACATTAGTAACATAGTATTGGATGTTTTGTATACAGACATACTCATCTATCAAACCTTTATACCCTACCCATAATGTAGTATCACAGTTACATATAACATAGTTTGGGAGGTTGTAAAAGACATACGTCCATCTAGTCCAACCTTTATACCCTCCATAAATGTCCTGTTATAACAGTTACATAGTAACATAGGTATTGGAGGTTGTATAAAGACATACGTCCATCCTAGTCCAACCTTTATACCCTACCCACATAATGTCTGTTAACGTTACATATAACATAGTAATTTGGAGTTTGTATAAAGAAAATAGTCCATCCTATTCCAACCTTATACCCTACCCCCCCCAAATGTCGTATATATAACAGTGTACAACATAGTAAATAGTATTGGGAAGTTGTATAACTACATACGTCCCGTCTAGTCCAACCTTTATACCCTCCCATATGGTCTGTATAACATTACAATATAACATAGTATCGGGAGGTTTGGTATAAGACATATGTCCACTAGTCCAACCTTTATACCTACCCATAATCTTCTGTAGTATAACAGTTACTAGTTAACTGTATTGGAGTTGTATAAGACCCATACGTCCATCTAGTCAAACCTTATAACCCTACTACCCCTAATGTCTATATAACAGTTACCTAGTAAACAAGTATCGGAGGTTTGTATAAAGGACATACGTCCATCTAGTCCAACCTTTATACACTCCCCATAATGTATGTATAACAGTTACATATACCATAGTCTTGGAGGTTGTATAAGACTACATCCATCTATCCAACCTTTAATACCCTACTCATAATGTTCTGTATAAACAGTTACAATAGTAACATAGTATTGGGAAAAAAAGGTTGTATAACACATACTCCATCTAGTCCCAACCTTTATACCCTACACATAATGTCTGGATAACGTTACATGTAACATAGTATTGGAGGTTGTATAAGACATACAATCCATCCTGCCACCTTTATACCCTACCCTAATGTCTATATAACAGTTACCTTAGTAACATAGTATTGGAGGTTGTATAAAGACATACGTCCATCTAGTCCACCTTTATACCCTTCCCTCCCATCGATGTCTGTCGAACAGTTACATAGTAACATAGTTTGGAGGTTGTATAATACAACGTCCATCTGTCAACCTTTTATACCCACCCATAAGTCTTTATAACAGTTACAAAAGTAACATAGTAATTGGAGGTTGTATAATACGACGTCCATCTAGTCCCAACCTTTATACCCTACTCATAATGTCTGTATAACAGTTTTACCTAGTAACTCGTATTTGGAGGTTGTGATAAAGACATACGTCCATCTAGTCCATCTTAGAGTTCAACCTTTATACCCTCACTAAGTCTGTATAACCGTTCCATAGTAACATAAGTATTGGGAGTTGTATAAAGACATACGTCCATCTAGTCCAACTTTATACCCTACCCATAATGTCGTGTCTACATTTACATGTAACATAAGTATTGGAGGTTTTGTCTAAAACATACGTTCCATCTCGTCCAACCTTTATACCCTACCCATAGTGTCTGTCTAACAGTTACATAGTAACAAGTAGTGGAGGTTGTATACAGACATACGTCCATCCAGTCCCAACCTTTATAAACCCTACCCATAATGTCTTGTCTACAACAGTTTACTAGTACATAGGTATTGGAGGTTTGTATAAGACATACGTCCACTATTCCAACCTTTATACCCTAACCCATAATGCTGTATACATTACATAGTAACATGTATTGGAGGTGTATAAGACATACTCCATCTAGTCCAACCTTTATACCCTACCCATATTCTGTAATAACAGTTTTACATAGTACATATTATTGGTGAGGTTTGTATAAGACATACGTCGATCTAAGTCGCAACAACCTTTATTACCCTACCATAATTCTGTATACCGTTTACATAGTACATAGTATTTGGAGGTTGTATAAAGCACACGTCCAATAGTCCAACCTTTTATACCCCACCCATAATGTCTGTATAACAGTTACATAGTAACATAGTATTGGAGGTTGGTATAAAGACATACGTCATCTAGTCCAACCTTATACCCTACCCATAACTGTCGTTATAAAATAACATTAACATAGTAACATAGTATTGGAGGTTGTTATAAGACATACGTCATCTAGTCCCTAACCTTTATACCCTACCCATAATGTTCTGTTTACAGTTACACAGTAACATAGATCTTGGGGAGGTTGTAATAAAGACATAACTTCCATCTAGTCCAACCTTTATATACCTTAACCATAAGGTCTGTCTAACAGTTTACCCCGTAAATAGTATTGGAGGTATTATAAAACTACGTCCATCTAGTCCAACCTTTATACCCTACCCATAATGTCTGTATAAACATTACATAGTAACATAGTATTTGGGGTTGTATAAAGACACCACGTCCATCTAGTCCAACCTTTTATACCCTACCCATAATGTGTGTAATAACAGTTCATATAACATAGTATTGGAGGTGTTTATAAGAAACATACGTCCATCTAGCTAGTCCAACCTTTAATACCCTACCCTACTGTCTGTATCACAGTTACATAGGAACATAGTATTTGGAAGGTTTGTATAAAGACATAGTCCATCTAGTCCACCTTAAATACCTCTAACCCATAATGTCTGTATAACAGTTACTAGTAAACAATAGTAGTGGAGGTTGTAGAAGAACACTTCCATCTAGTCCAACCTTAATACCCTACCCATATGTCTGTGTATAACAAGTGACATAGTAACATAGTATTGAGGTTGGATAAAGACACACGTCCAGCTATTCCAACCTTATCCCTAAACCCATAATGTCTGTATAACAGTTACACGTAACATATTATTGGAGGTTGTAATAGAAGGACCTACGTCCATCTAGTCCAACCTTTCTAACCCTACCCATAATGTCTGTAATAACAGTTCATAGTAACATAGTATTGAGGTTGTATAAAGGAAATCGTCCAATCTAGTCAACTTTATACCGACCCATAATGTCTGTATAACAGTACATAGTAACATAGTATTGGAGGTTGTATAAAGACTACGTCCATCTAGTCCAACCTTTATAACCCTACCCATAATTGTCTGTATAACTAGTTACATAGTAACAATAGTATTGGAGGTTGTATAAAGACATACGTCCATCTAGTCCAACCTTTATACCTACCCATAATGTCTGTATCAGTTACATGGTAACATAGTATTGGAGGTTTTATAACGACAGACGTCGTCTAGTCCGACCTTTATACCCTACCCATATGTCTGTATACAGTTACATAGTAACCATAGTATTGGCGGTTGTATAAGACATTACGTCCCAATTTTCCTAGTCCAACTTTAATACCCTACCTACCCAAATGTCTGTATACATTACATATGTAACATAGTATTGGAGGTTCATAAGACATACATCCATCTAGTCCCCCTTTTATCCCCTACCCATAATGTGTGTATAACATTACAGAACCTAGTTTGGAGGTTGTATAAAGACTACTCCATCTAGTCCAACTTTATACCCTACCCATAATGTTTGTATAACAGTTAAATAGTAAACATAGTATTGGAAATTGTACAAAGACATACATCCATCTAGTCTAAACTTATACCCTACCCATCATGTCTGTATAACAGTTACAACAGTAACATAGTCTTGGAGGGTGTATAAGACATACGTCCATCTAGTCTCAACCTTTATACCTTAACCTAATGTCTTGTATAACAGTTTACACAGTAACATAGTATTGGAGGTAGTATAAAGACATACGTCCCATCTAGTCCAACCTTTATACCCTACCCATAAGGTCTGTATCCCCGTTACATATACATAGTTTGGAGGTTGTAAATAAAGACACACGTCCATCTATCCAAACCTTTATACCTACCCATAATGTCTTAATAACAGTTACCTGTAACATAGGATTGGAGGTTGTATAAAGACATAACGTCCCATCTAGTCCAACCTTTATAACCCTACCTACCCATAATGTTCTGTAGAACAGTTTAAATAGTAAAACATGTATTGGAGGTTGTATAAAGACACACGTCCATACAGTCCACCTTTATCCTCTACCCATAATGTCTGTATAACGTTACATGTAACATAGTATGGAGGTTGTATAAGCACACTCATCTAGTCCAACCTTTATACCCTACCCATAATTCTGTATAACAGTTACATAGTAATAGTAATTGGAGGTTGTATAAAACATACGTCATCTAGTCCAACCTTATACCCTACCCAGAATGTCTGTATAACAAGTTTACTAGTGACATAGTATTGGAGGTTGGATAAAGAAATACGTCCGCTCTAGTCCAACCTTTATACCCTACCCTAATGTCTGTATAACAGTTTACATAGTAACCTAGTATGGAGGTGTATAAGACATACGTCCATCTAGTCCCAACTTTATACCTACGCCATTATGTCTGTTATCCGTTCAATAGTAACTAGTTTAGAGTTGTATAAAAGACATACGTCCAGCTAGTCCAACCTTTACCCTATCCCCATAATGTCGTATAACAGTTACATGGTAACATAAGTATTGGAGGTTGTATAAAGACATCACGTCCTTCTAGTCCCGACCTTTATACCCTACCATAATGTCTGTATAAACAGTTACATAGTAACATAGTTGGAGGTTGTATAAAGACAACTCCATCTATTCCAACCTTTTATACCCTGATACCCACAATGTCTGTATAACCAGTTCATATAAAATAGTATTGGAGGCTGTATAAAGACATACATCCATCTAGTCCAACCTTTATACCCTACCCATAATGTGTTAATAACAGTTACATAGTAACATAGTATTGGAGGTTGTATAAAGACATACGTCCCTAGTCCAACCTTTATACCCTAACCCTAAACCTCATGTGTGTATTAACAGTTCACATAGTAACATAGTATTGGGATTGTACAAGACTACATCCATCTAGTCTAACTTTATAACCCTACCCTAATGTCTGTATAACATTCATAGTAACATAGTATTGGGGTTGTATAAAGACATACGTCCGTCTAGTCCAACCTTATACCCTCAATTATAGAAAATCATTAGAATATCATTAGACTATCTTAAGATATCATTAGAAAATCATTAGAATATCATTAGAATATCATTAGAATATCATTAGAGATCCTAGAATATCATTAGAATACTCTCTCTAAAAGCCCGACTGCAGTCTGGGGGGACATGTTTGATAATCAGGATCCCGCTATCTATAATTTCCAGTTTCCTTTAATCTGTCTCTGTACCAATTGACGAATCCGAGATCATAACCTTGAGGATTACAGTAAACTTACTCCTTGTTGCCAATTGAGATCGGTAAGTTCCTGCTTTATCTTCTTCTCCAATATACAATGCTCTATTAGTACTCTCCTTGTGCCCCTCTATATGAATTTTGTTAAACTTTCTTAAGTGGAATCTGTCTGCCCCGCAACCGTCTGAATTAGTTCTTATAGTTCTTAAAAAATTTGAGACGTAATGATTTTTCAATGCGGGTAAGAGGGCAACTAGAATATTGGTAGCCGCTTTTTCCTGGCTGTGTCCATTATGGCCAAGTGATGTTCCCCCCCTATAAAATATTCCTTTTTTTATATTATGCATGCGTGAAGATAACTAGCATAAGCTAGTGCCACGGCAGCGCCCATCGGCTGTACCAGCCTTCTGGCAACAGTATTAGTTTTCAAAACCATAATAAATTGTATATGTGTTAAGGTTGCCTATCTGGTATTCTTCAATACACTTGCAGACTTCATCAAGGCCCAATGTCATGAGATATATTATATATAAGCTGGCAATATTATTATTATATTATTAGTATTAATATATTATGGTTTATATAGCGCCAACCTGTTCCGTGGTGGCTTTACAATTATCATATCATACATGACATACAGGGTAATACATTGTTTATATAAGTCATACATAATTACTACACAGGTAACACCTGTTTATATAAAGTCATACTCATAATTACATACACAGGTAAAACATGTTCTACAAGTCATACTTATTACATACACGTCCATAACCATAATATAAGTCAACAGAGTGAGGGAGTTCCTTACGCAATACCGTGATACAATAGGAGAGAGGACCTTGCACCAGAGCTTACAGTCCTAGAGGATATGGGGGTGATACCTAAGGTGACAGGAATGCGGTAGGCTGTAATAGATTGGGGCAGTGGAGTTGAGTGGCGTTGATCCTTTGGGTAGTAAGAGGGTAATGTCTAGTCCAGGTTTATATGGGGCCTGGAGGTGGGGTTTTTTCAGGTTTACGTATGAAGGTGTCAAGGATGGTGAGTGACGGACAGAACGGAGGAAGGATGTTCGCAGAGGCATAGGGGCAGCATGAGTAAATCCTGAATGGGATAGGTGACAAGAGGTGGATGAGAGGAGATATCATTTGCGGAGCGGAGGTTCGTCTGGGACGGTGTCGGTGGGATCAGCTCTGAGATATAGAGTATGGAGGGGCTTTTAATTTGGATAGAAGCTTGAACTGATCCTTGTTGTGATGGGTACCGTTGGTGAGGTACTGTACCATAGAGAGAGGTATTTAAGAGACAATAAATGAATGCAGCTCGGCAGCAGAGTTGAGAATTGATTGAAGCGGTGTCCAGGCGGTTGTTTGGTAAACCACACAGAGTGTGTTGCAGTAGTCTAAGCCGGGATGATTAGGGCATGGACTAGGATTTTTTAGGTTCCTCAGGAGGAAGGGTCGGATGTGGGAGCTGTTTTTTGAGTGGAGCCGACAGGAAAAGAGAATTGACAGATGTTGAGGAAAGATCGGAATCTACCGTTATTCCCAGGCAGCGACATGAGGAGATGGGGATATCGGTGTTTTGTTATAATTAATCTAAACTATGGAGGGTAACAGATTCGTGAGGTGGGAAAAGGACAAGTTCAGTCTTGTCCATGTTTGAGTTTTGAGGAAGCCCCGGAGGACTGAAGGCAGAGATGGGACGAAGCAGTCGGGACCTGGTATGTCATTGTAGGGAGAAATCCGGTACAGAGATGTAAATTTGGATATCGTCCACAATACAGGTGATACTGGAACCCAATGAACTATGAGTTGTCCAAGGCCATGGGTGTAGATGGAGAAAGAAGAGACAGAGTATCGAGCCTGCGGACCCCCACAGGGATGGGGCGAGGGTGGAGCTAATTCCAGAATGGACTACACTAAAGTCTAACCAGAGAGATAGGAGGACAGCCAGAAATGCAGTGTCCTGGATACCTAAGGAGGCCAGGATCTAAAGTATAGGGTGATGAACAGTATTAAAACAGAGGACAGACCATAGAATGAGCAGAGGAGAGCAGTGACCCTTTAGATTTGCACTAATTAGATGATTGGTTCACTTTAGTGGGTCAGTTTCTTCATTTAAACTCAGGTTTTTACAGATGGAAAGATACCATGGATAGGGACAATTAAAGAGAGATGTTAGGCTGGAATGAAGGAAGAGGAGAGAGGGGAGAATAAGATGAGAGGGAATGGGGCAAGGGGGCAGGTGGTGAGATATGAGGCTATTTCATCAGCACATAGACAGGGGGGTAGCGAGAGGTGGGCGAACAGAGCAGGGAGTTGAATACTTGAAGAGCTGTTTTGGATTATGGATTGTGTGGATTGAGTGAAGAGAAATCATTTTGTTTTGCCCTCTGAATCCGGAAAGGGCAAATATCCTTAGTAGTCAGCCATATTGCTTCACTTCTGGGAGCCTCATGTCCTGATAATTGAAATCAAGTGGCCTGAGCCAGGTAAACAGGTAGAGAATTTTTGCACAATGGGCTCTAATTAGCCTTAGCTGAGATTATTTGGTTCTCCTCTCCTCATCTCCAGTGGTCTTTTTAAGGCTTATTGGGTCATGTACGTGTAGGTGATTCCCCCTAACTTTTCATTCATCAGTTATGTTGGGTGGTCACAGCGTGTGTTGGTTTCCAGTCACCGAATCACTTTCCATATCTAAACGATTGTCCCAATATTGACCATGATCCCCCAGAGTCAATTAGACCCTATCGCTTTATATTTAGTATTTTCGATTTAGCATCTATGTGGGTTTAATAGAGATGTCGAACTTCGCAAAATAAATCCGGTCCGCTTGGGGATCGCAAATTTTCGAAAAAAGCGAAATTCAAATACCGCGAGCGGGTTACCCATTAAAATGAAAAAATCCTCGAAATAACGAGAATCCTCTAATTTCGGAAATTTTCGGAAAAAACGTCGGTTCGGAAAAATTCGGAAGGCGGAAAACCCCGGAAATATTCCTGTAAATTCGGGCCATCACTAGTGGTTAACCACTGTATAAATGATCAATATATGAATATAAGAATATATTCCGTGTCCATTTCCCTTAATGACGCACTAAATACTGTTTTTTTACAGAATCCTATTATGTATTTAAAATGTCAAGTCACCTGTCTTGTATTCACTGTACAGTGTGTTTTATATCATTATTACACTATATTGACAGATGCTTTTTCACAATATATAATGTTTTAAAGTAAAAAAGTGAAATATTCCCAAACCCAAAAAGACTCACCTGTGCTTTTGTAGTCACGCCAGTGACTCCTCCTTAACAACCCTGCTCTAGGTAGGTGCATGGACCAATGGCAAGGGAGTGTAGTTGGCCACAAAATGGCAGGATTGGTGGAGGGAGGAAATTGGTCTACAGTGATAAAAAGGCCGTAAGGGAGGCTAGAGTTCAGGTTTAGTTTTGGTGGAGCTGACAGGGGCCACCTTTGTGGTGGATAGGAGTCCGAACTTTCTCAAATTCGGTCCGCTCGAGTATTCGCGAATTTTCGAAAAATTGAATTTTCCGAGCGGACCCATTAAAATGAAAAATATCCTCGCAAATCGATAAATTCCCTCTTAATTTTTAAATTTTCAAAATACGAGAATCACGGTTCGGGAAGTTTGAAAAATCCGTAAAAATAAATACCCGTCGCGAACGTGATAAAACCGCGGCGGATCCAGGTTCATATCCCCGAACCGTCCATCCCTAGGTGGCCGTGGTCCAATGGGAAAGTAAGAATCAAGTCAGGGTAAGTTGGGTGTCAGGTCCCCATTTATAGAAGCAGAGGAGGCAATTGTACATTGTGCCAGTGTGGCTATGAGTTTGTGGGCTGTGTTTACTCAGCGTTTCATATGATTGGCGGGTAGCGCGTATTTAACTCATCGTTGCCTCATATTGTGTGGTTTTGCCAAAATAAACCATGCAACCAGGAGATTCTATATCACTTTGCAATGGTTTTTGAACGACTTTTAACACCGGCTAAGCCGCGAGTGGCACCGTTATTTCCCACTACACCGGGAGTCCCAAAACTTGATATTGAACCATGTAACGGGCTTAACCCAGAGTCGATTAGCGGTCTCTTGTCTCTTTAATCCAGTCATGTCTGTCTCTCCCCTATTATCTCCATTGATACGCTCCCTTTCATGAGATAATTATGGGAAGGTCCTCTATGTAGACTGGGGAGGGGTCGAGAGGTGAAAGGGAGAGGTGTGGACTATATAGAAAACACAGAGAGAGGATGCAAAGGTCACTTTGAACGTTATGAGCAAAGAACCAGGATAAGACACACAGAGACATGTACCGTATTAACCTTGAATGTATCCACCTACCTATCCAAACCGTTGTTGCGACTGTTCAGGGAGAGCAATTTATGGGGGATTGTTATAAAGTGACAATAGTGGTCACCGCTACAATTTAAATGGTCCTGGAATAGACCTAGGTCTATGGTGATGGGAGAGACCCCAGGTTTATGGTAATGGAGAGACCTCAAGGTCTTGGTAAATTGTAGAGACCTCAGTTTTGGTAAAGGAGGAAGCCCTCAGTCTATGAAATGGGAGAGACCTCATCCTCTAATGGTCTGGTGAGAGACCTCAGGTCTATGGTAATGGTAGAGACCTCAGTCTATGGTAAGGAGAGACATCAGCTCTAGGCTAATGGTAGAGACCCAGGTTTATGGTATGGTAGAGACCTCAGGTTTATGTACTGGAGAGGACGCTCAGGTTCTATGGTAATGGGAGAGACCCTCGGTCTATGTAATGGTAGATACCTCAGGTCTATGGTAATGGGAGATCCTCAGGTCTATGGTAATGGGAGATACCTCAGGTCTAATGGAATGGGAGATACCTCAGTATATGGTAATGTGATAGACCTCAGGTCTAATGGTAATGATAGAGACCTCAGGTCTATGGTATGGGAGAGACCGTCGGTCTTTTGGTAATGGGAGAGACCTCAGATCTTGTAATGGATGAACCTCAGATCTAGGTTATGGGAGAGACCTCAGATCATGGGAATGAGATAACCTCAGTGTCTATCGTACTGGAGATACCCATTCAGGTCTATGTATGGGAGAGACCTCAGGTCTTTGGTAAAATGGGAGAGACCTCAGATCTATGGTAATGGGTGAGACCTCAGATCTAATGGTAATGGGGAGACTCAGATCTATTGTAATGGGAGAGACCTCAGGTCTATGGTAATGGACGCCTTATTTTTATGGTAATGGGATAGACCTCGGGTCCTTTGTCATGGGAGAGACCTCGAATTCTATGGTAATGGTGGACCTAGATCTATGGTAAGGGAGAGACCCTCAGGTCTGGGTAATGGGAGATACCTCAGGTCTAATGGTAATGGGAGAGACCTCAGGTCATGTAATGGGAGAGACCTCATTTCTTTTGTAATGGGAGAGACCTCAGATCATGGTACTGGGTGAGACCTCTTCAGATCTATGGTAAGGGGAGTGACCCTCAGATCTATGGTAATGGGAGAACCTCAGGTCTATGGTAATGGGAGAACCTCAGTCTTTGAAATGGGAGAGACCTCAGTCTATGGTAATGGGCGAGACCTCAGGTCTTGGTAATGGGAGTCGACTCAGATCTATGGTAATGGGAGAGACTCAGGTTTTTGGTAATGGGAGATACCTCAGTTCTATGGTATGGGAAGACCCTCGATCTATGGTAATGGGAGATCGAACTCAGATCTTGGTAATGGTAGATACCTCAGCTCTATGGTAATTGGGATACCTCAGCTCTATGGTAATGGGAGAGAGCTCAGGGTCTATTGTAATGGGAGAGACCTCAGGTCTATGGTAATGGAGCGACCTCAATGCTATGGTAATGGGAGAGACCTTCAGGTCTTTGGTAATGGGAGATACCCTCAGGTCTGGTAATGGGAGAGACCTCAGATCTATGGTATGGGAGAGACCTCAGTCTATGGTATGGGAGAGACCTCTATCTATGGTAATGGGAGAGACCTCAGGTCTATGGTAATGGGAGAGACCTCAGATCTATGGTATGGGTAGACCTCAGTCTAAATGGTAATGGGAGAGACCTCAGATCTATGGTAATGGTGGAGAGAAAAAAAAAAACACCCCCAAAAAACCCCACCCCCAACCCCCCCCCCGTCAAGGTTCTTATGGGTAAATGGGGAGAGACATCAGCTTCTAGGCCCTAATGGTAAAAGACCTCAGGTTTATGGTAAAGGTAAGAAGACCTCAGTTTTTCATGGTAATGGGAGAGCACCTCAGGTCTAATGGTAATTGGGAAGACCGCAGGTCTATGGTAATGGGAGATACCACCTCAGGTCATGGTATGGGAGATACCGCAGGTCTATGTAATGGATATACCTCAGGTCTATGAAATGGAGATAACCTCAGGTTATATTGTATGGAGGACTCGGTCTATGGAAATGGTATAGACCTCAGTTCTATGGAATGGGAGAGACCTCATGTCTTTGTAATGGGAGGACCTCAGATCTATGGTAAATGGATGAGATCCTCAATCTATGGTTTATGGGAGAGACGCTCAAGACATCTATGGTAATGGGAGATACCCTCAGGTGTCTATCGTAATGGGAGATACCCAGGTCTATGGTAAATGGAGAGACCCTCAGGTCTATGGTAATGGTAGAGACCGCAGGTCTTTGGTATTGGGAGAGACCTCATATCTACTGGTAATGGGTGAGAACCTCAGCTCTCTGGTAATGGGAGAGACCTCAGATCTATGGTAATGGGAGGACCTCAGGTCTAATGTAATGGAGAGACCTTAGTTTTATGGTATGGGAGAGACCTCGGGTTTTTGGTAATGGGAGAGACCTTCAGATCTATGGTAATGGGTGAGACCTCAGATCCTATGGTAATGGGAGAGACCTCAGGTCCTTTGGTAATGGGAGATACCTCAGGTCTATGGTAATGGGGAGAGACCCTCAGGGTCTAATGGTAATGGGAGAAGACCTCAGGTCTTGGTATGGGAGAGACCTCAGATCTATGGTAATGGTGAGACCTCAGATCTATGGTATGGAGTGACCTCAGATCTATGGGTATGGGAGAAACCTCAGGTCATTGTAATGGAGAGACCTCAGTCTTTGGTAATGGGAGATACCTCAGTCTATGGTAATGGGGAGACCTCAGGTCTATGGTAGGGGAGAGACCTCAGGTTTTGTAAATGGGAGAGACCTCAGATCTATGGTATGGTTGAGACCTCGGTCTATGGTAAATGGGAGAAACCGCAGGCCTAATGGGAATGGGAGACCTCAGATCTAGGTAATGGGAGACACCTCAATTCTATATGGTAATGGGAGTGACCTCAGATCTATGGTACTGGGAAAACCCTCAGGTCCAATGGTAATGGGAGCGACTCAGGTCGAGGTAATGGGAGAGACCCAGAGCTATGGTAATTTGAAGATACCTCAGCTCTATGGTACTGGGGAGATACCTCCAGCTCATGTAATGGGAGAGCTCAGATCTATTGTAATGGGAGAAACCTCAGATCTTGGTAATGGGAGATCCCATCAGCTCTATGGTAATGGGAGATCCTCAGCTCTATGGTAATGGAGATACCTCGATCTGTGTAATGGGAGAGACCTCAATGTAATGGTAATGGGAGAGACCCTCAGATCTATGGTAATGGAGAGACCTCAGATCTTGTAATGGGGGAATAAAGATTCATCGGTCAGAGTGAAAAAGGTATCACATTCACTATTTTCCTATTTCATTATAGTATGGACCTGGCAAAAATGGAGGAAATGGGGAAGATGAGAATCCTGTTCACATGGGCCAGTTGAAGGGGTCCCATTGCCAGGGCCGACATGTCGATGGTCTGGGACCTCATTTACAACTTCCAGCCCGCGAAGGATTACGTTTGCATTGGCCAATATCCCAAAGCAGGTAAGAGGCTAAAGTCATGTCCACATTAAACGAAAAACTGGTGACTTGTCAGTTATCTGCACACAACCCCAATTGATTTTTACCAGTTTAAGTCCATGACTTTGTAACCAGATATTTAATGATAAGTTCTATTCCATTCTGGCAAAGGTATCTGCCTCCTCCCTCTCAATGAGCTTTTTATAAGCTTGAGCATGAGCAGAGGAGGCAACAGGAAGAAAAGCAGTCAATCATTGGATGTGGTATCAGTTGTCACAGCCTTGATTGACAGCATGGAGGGAGGAGCTTACTCTGCCAGAATGGGAACAATAATTATCATTAAATATCTGGTTATTAGTACAGGAAATAATGTGCTGAATGTATCAGTTGGGGTTGGGGGCAGGAAACTGACATGTGATTAGTTTTTTGTTTTAAGGGTGTATACAGTAACTTTAAGGAACTGGCGAAAGGCCACAAATGTGACCTAACGACATTGATGAACAGGATGTTCACTAACCCTTGAATGTATCGTTCACTAACCCTATAATGTATCGTTCACTAACCCTAGAATGTATCGTTCGCTAACCCTAGAATGTATCTTTCTCTAACCCTAGAATGTATCGTTCACTAACCCTAGAATGTATCGTTCACTAACCCTAGAATGTATCGTTCACTAACCCTAGAATGTATCGTTCACTAACCCTAGAATGTATCGTTCACTAACCCTAGAATGTATCGTTCACTAACCCTAGAATGTATCGTTCGCTAACCCTAGAATGTATCTTTCTCTAACCCTAGAATGTATCGTTCACTAACCCTAGAATGTATCGTTCAC
>JAACNH010004765.1:0-22797 GCA_019447015.1 Hymenochirus boettgeri | reverse complement strand
ACTGTAATGTAGAGTGTGTACAACAGGATAAACTCTCTTACCCTTAGCCTTGTACACATGTAGATCATAGACAGGCAACCAGTAGCCCTCTACATGTTTAAAAACTACAACACCCAACATTCCTTGGCTACTCTGGGCAGCCAATGAATGCTAGGAGTTGTAGTTTGTTTTCAAACATTTGGAGGGCTACTGGTTGCCTATCTCTGTGCTAGATAATGATTGGCTGAAAAAGCAAGAATGTCCTTTTGATGCAGGCTGCACTGCACAACTGCGTATATTCTTTTCACATCAACATACACAAAACAATATGTTATAACCGTATGATAAAAATAATGAAGAGAAACAATTTCTTTAATAGGGTATAATTGAAGAATGGGTATAAGGGGTGGGATAGAGGGGAGGGCTTGGAGAGAGGGTAGGGAATAAAGTGAGTCGCTGGTGGGGAACTCACATATGGAAAACTATATTCAAAATATATTACAAGGTCACTCTAATAGAATAGTAGTCGACTAGAGAAGTAGACACATTTCTATAAAGAAATCAAAAACACCTTTCTTGTATCTAGACCTTGTATTGATTTGTTTCAGTGAACAGGACCCAACCTTTCACCAAACTGGTTATGTTTGTTATACAGGCCTGCTGGTAGTTTTTCTGTTCTCATTATGGGATTATGTTTGGCAGCCCAATCTACCTTAGCTGGCTTCACAAAATACTACAGGAGGACATGGGAGGGTGGAGGAGTTGGAATGTAGAGATAACAAGAGGGAGGGCCATACATTTCCACCACATGACTATATACAGTAGACAAAAAGGCTACCCAAACCTGCAAAATTTCAGGACTGTTAAATAAAAAAAAACCTGTTCAAACTTATTCCACCTTAAATATAATACTAAACCTTGTTTACACAGGTTGCAGCTTTAGATGTTATTACAGCTCTCAGTTTTTTGGGGTACCAGTCTATCAGTTTGGCATATCTGGACAAATGACAAATTTTGCCCTTTCCTTCTCCAGTGCACATCTCTTCTTATAGCCTCACTCCTTATCTTCAGCTTTCTAGCAGATGCTTTTGTGACAACAAAGACTATTCATTGGAGCCATTAGTGATTCCATCTACCCTAACAAAAAGGCTGGAGTTATCATTTTTGCATTTTAGCCAGACTTGAATGTTTTTCTTTGTGCGTAAAGTTTTTCATCTTGCTGCCTTAAACAACAATCCAGACATATGAAGAATAAGGCTGATTGTTGTCACATGCATAGAACAACCAGTGCTTCCCAAGAAGTCCTGCAGCTCCTTTAATGTTGCTGTAGGCCTTTTACATCCTCCCTTTGTTTTTTACTTGACATGGCAAAACTCTTGGAGCTATGTCCTGATCTTGGTTCAATCACTGTTAAACCTTATTTTCTCCACTGGTAATGACTGTCTTCACCGTGCTCCATGGAATGTCCAAAGCTTTGGATACTTTTTGTATCTTTGTCCTTTCAAAGATAAAATCTCCTCTATATTGTGAAAGCTCTTTACGAATCATGGATTTTTCAGTATGAAACCAAATGAAATAATCCTACAGCACCGGCCAAATGTTATGTGAGATCAATCAGAGCCACTTAAATTGATGTCAGGTGTATACAAACATCTATTTAAAAAGAGACAGAAAGTGATTGATTCTGAATGCAGCCCCATCCTTCATTATTAAAGGTAATGTACACCCCTAAAATAGCTTCTTTTCTGTATGAAGGGAACCCCAACCGCCGATTTACATTTCTAAAAAAAAGCCCCAGAAATATACTTACAGGACTTCTTTCCCCTGTCGCTATGCTCCAGGCTCTCTGTTAGCTGGAAGCAGCAGAGAGGGGCGGAAACGGCAGCTAATCACAGACACGGCTGCCGGCTATTCACACAGCCGAGGAAACGTAGGTCTGTAAAGTATGAGACTTTTTTTTTAGAAAGCAAAATTGGGGGTGGGGGGTGGGGGGGGGGGCCCTATACAGGGGGGGAGAGAGGGGGGGTGGGGAGGGCTCCCCTGCGCATGCCAGAATCCTCTCAGAGGAAAGGTAAGAGGCAACCTATTGCTTGCCTCTCAGCCTCCTACTGCTTGCTTTCTCAAACTTTACTCCGGCCATCGGAGAAAACTACAAGCACTTCAGCAAAAACATGGATGTTATTCTGCATAGGGGGAAGTGGCCTATGTATGGTGGATTTGCAGTTTCAGATATTGCCCTTTACAGACATGCCCTTTAAAGGTTTTGCGCACTAACACCACCAGGTTTGGTAAGATTTTGTTCCACCAGTAAACACCTTTTGATTTGTTTTTGACTTCTTTGGTTTTTTGCCTTTTTATGTTTAGTCCTTTTAAATAGGGGAGGTAGCGCTCATTCTGCAGAATGTTTTTGTATTCAAAAGCATTGGGCTTTAATTGTTAGGGTTATAACATGGATATGAAGATGTAAAGAATAATTATCGCCGCACCTCCTCTGCTCCTCTTTCTCTTAGGAAGAGATCTTAATCTTTCTTGACTTTTACTCAGGAGGGATGAGATGCCCGAGAATCACCAGCACTCCTTGCTCCCCTGCATAAACAGACCAGGGTTGCAGTAGATGTTTGGAGAGGACGGGAGCCACCATATACTTTCTATATATGAAGATTTGGCCTTATATTATAATAATGTCTTTGATACACGCCCTAACATGACTTTAGCTTGTGCAGGAGTCTCGGATATCAGTGGGAGATGTTCGTACTGGAGATGGAGGCAAACTGAGAATAGCTTAAGAAGCATGGACCTTGAAACAGGACTATTGTAGATCTGAGCTACTATAGTAAGCTGTATCCATTCTTAGATGCTATTTATTTAAAATATAAACAAATCATTTTGAATCCATTTTTATTCTACATAAGGTTTTACTTACAGGTAACTCCCTTTTCCAGGTTTTCATAGTACCCGCAAAAGCATATCTGCTGAAGAAGATTTGGATGAAACCTCTCAAATGCTTTTACTTCCTTCAGTCGGGCAAATATAATGTCCACGTCTTCTCCAGAACGTTCCAGGGGTCTGAAATAACAATTACGAACTATTTACAATGCAATTAATTTACTATGTCCAAGTCACTGACTATCTAGAAAGTTCTGCTTTCAGAGCAAGAAATGAATCTGGATAACAATTCAGGAACTGTTCCTTAGCATAGAGTATACAGTTTAATTAACTAAACATATTGTTAGGATTTTCTGGTTTGATCTTTTTTGAGTCTGTATACAAAATCCTCCAGACGTATAGGGTTATTATGGGATTTAGAGGTACAATATATTTTCTGCTATGAAATCCCTTGATTAACTGGAACATCTCTATGATGTATCCTTTCCATTTATCCCCTTCAATTAGCATGTGCCTGGATTGATCCCTCATGCAGGTGTAACCTATTTATACATTTTTGTGGTATAAATGAATGACCACACTGTGTGAGATTCCATAACAACCTGAAAAAGCCATCACCCTTCTTCTAAGTTCAAAAAAAATATTACATACCGGTAACTTTTTGGCTCCCCATTAAACAGCGCATTTCATACAAAATCCATCTCCTATCATTTAAATCCCTTCGCTCTGCTGCTCCTCATATTTCCTCTCTAGTCTCCCCATATTTTCCTGACAGTACCCTCCGCTCATTGCAGAACCAGCTCCTGTACAGACCCCCCACTCGTACTGCTTCCTCTCACCTTAAACCTTTTTCTCTTGACGCTCCCATCCTCTGGAATTCTATTCCCCTCTCTCTACATCAAGAAACCTCAATCTGCAGGTTTAAATCTAGCCTTACATCCAATCTGATAACTATAGTTGTTTGATTTGCACTGCATTTGTCTCACTCCAGCACTTATACCCATTCCATTGTATCTGTATGTTACCCACCTAGCTAGATTGTAAGCTCTATGGGGCAGGGACCTCATTACCTTTTGTGGCAAAGCTCCAGCACTTCTATTTATATAATTTATATTATTTACTGAACTATCTATGTTTTTGTTCAGTTAAGTAGACTGTAAACTCTACAGGGCAGGGACCTCTTTCCTCATGTTACATGTTTTAAGCACTTGTATATTTAGTGATGCTCATACTTATTTATATATTTATGTATTTATTTACTGTCCCCCTTGTACGACTTGTATTTTATACTGTAGAGCACTGCGTCCCCTAGTGGCGATAAATAAATAAACATACACATACACTTGTATGGCTTTATTTTATTTTGTTTCTGTACAGCGCTGCGTCCCCAAGTTTATTTATAAATAAACTATACATACAAACATACATGATGGATAAAACTCTGCACCTTAACAAATAATAATATATTAAATTATATGAAATGTATTATTGTTACTTTTAACAGGAGGTCACTGGTTCACCTGTCTGTGGATATAAGTAGTTTTTCTCACTTAGAATAATACGGCATTTTTCATTAATGCAAATAAACACAGATAACTAAGGCTTCCTAGGAAAAACAACCTGTTATAATCCCTACTAAATAAAGTTTTGCTGCAAATTAAAGATCTGAATATAAAATATTGATAGAAAAAATGTACAAATACAAGGGTTGTGCTAAAAAAATTTATTATTTTAATGAATAATTTTATTAAGATAACTTGTTTTGTTTTAAATTCATACGAACAATGTGAAGGTAAAACCACTAGAGGTCCTCAACTTCTCACTAAATTCACCAAATAAATGCAGCGATTGCTATTTACAAGCTAAAGCATAAAAGCATCACCAAGATTTTTTATGTAGCATTCTGTGTTTCTTTTTAACCATTACGGTAAATGACCATTTAAGTCTTTACACGTCAGTCCCAAACAAGTATAAAGTCAGCTATATATAATGTATGTATAGTTTATTTATAAAGCGCCACTTGGGTACGCAGCGCTGTACATTATAAAATACAGAGTACACAAACAATGGGATAAGTGCAACCAATTATACAGATAAATTAAAAAAATATATATATATATATATATATAAAATTTCATCCATTATGGATAATTTGATATAAGTGCAGCATGCCTTGACATATTAGGAATGAGATCCCTGCCCCGAACAGCTTGCAATCTAAGTAGAGCTCCCCTAAAACTGGAAACCATTATTTGACTGAGGGCTGGGCCACACTGCTCTGCTTTCTCACGCACTAACGATTGTGATCCGTTAGTGAGTGAGAATCGCAGAGCAGTGCATGTTAATGTGGGTGGCCACATCACATGCGCTGTGATCTGTTTTCAGAGCAATCACCAATTTTTTTTCGCATGTGTGCATGTTGCCGTCCGTTATAGTGTGGGCTCAGGCTAAATTACCATTGTCGGCTGAGATAGTCACCTGGGAACAGTCATTTAGTCAAGGGGACACAAATGAAAATTTAGTTCACACTATACATAATAAGGAGAAGCTTTCAACACTGCTGCAAAAAGAGAGTGATAAGTACTGACTGCGTTGCCAGATTAATTCGTGTATGGCCAGAATTCTGAAGATTTTTTTCCCTTATCATACCCTGCTAGAATTTTTTTATTGGACAAAGAAAAATCTTACAATACCAGGATTGTACAATCTGTATTTTTGAGTGTCTATCCCCTTAAAGGGTATCTCTACCACTAAAATCCCATTTCCTGCAGTGTAGTGTACCCCACCCCCAACCAAGTAAAAAAGACTTACCAAGCTTCCTTTACTCAGCTCTCTGGCTCTTTCTACTCCCAGAAGTAGCAATAGGAGCAGGACCAACAGCTGCGTCTATGATTGTCTGAGACAGACAATCACTGATGCGGCTGCTGGCTATGGAAAGAGCTGATAGAAATTGGTAAGTCTATTCCTGTGCTCCTTTTAACATTTAAAGCTGGTGATAAGGGTTGGGGAGGTTCCCCTACACTAAAGAAAAAGTTACATTGTTAGAAGATGATGGAAGCTTGAAGGGCTCTATCAGGGGAAGCTTGAGGGAGGGAGGACTTCCCTGCGCATGCCAGAGTCCACCAGGAGGACAAGGAAGAAGTAGACACTGGTTGACACACAGACAGCTCCTGCTCTTCATTTTTTGGGATTTTGATTTATGGAGAACCATAAAGGGCAGGGGGTAAAGGTTTTTTTTGGGTCCAGCACTGAGGCAAATTTTAGTTTTGGGGGTGGACATGCCCTTTAAGGCTACATCTGACTATGTGGTGATCATGGTCTTCCAATAGGTTTCCAAAGGTCTGTGATAGTTTACATATGTATTTTAATCATAAATGTGCTATGTGTAACACAAAAAAACATAGGAAATGCTTACTTCTACCTCCCTGGGTGGTCTATATGAGGAAGAGAATGCTTTCCACCCTCTCAGGGAAATTTTTAAAAAGTATAGATACCCTTAAAGGGTATCTCCACTGAGAATTTTTTTTTTGCCATTTAGTTTTATTGAAGACCGAATCAGTTGGGACCTGTCAGACTACGCGGCGGAGGAGCGAGCGAGTGGGTAAGTAGCTTATCTTCTCTCTCGGCTCCTGAACGTTTTATTGAAGAATGGGAGGTTCTTCACAGGACACAGCTCCTTTACCTCCTGTTCTTTAATAAAACTAAATGGCAAAAAAAATTCTCAGTGGAGATTCCCTTTAAAATTGCGGCAGCCAATATTAAAAAATATATTGTATAGAGAATGAGGAGCAGTCATACCATAAAAATGTTCTCATTTGCCACATAATAAAGAAAATCGTACGAAATCGTATGACCGGTATGTTGCGTGTATTTTCCCCATAAGGCACATACTAATGAAAGAGACTAGAGATTTCAAGCATCTCAAAAATATCCAGTTGATAACAGGGGTGTTGGGGTGGGTGTTATCAGATTTATTTCATACATTAATCAGATAATCTGAGCCTTATTCTTTAAAACTAAACCATTAAAAATACACAAGCATTTGAGTGGTTCATGTTCTATAAAATTTCATATACTCTAGAGCAGTCTGTATTTTAATATTAACGATTGTGTTTGTGAATAAACAAATGAGAACAGTCCCTATCATGTAGACATCTCACATATGACCAGCAATGCTGTATCATTTATAAATGTGGGTAAAATACTGGAATTTTTTCCTCGCTCCCTAAACAAGTAAGAGAAGTCCAGAACTCCTGAGCATATGTATAACTGCTGGTTTTAATTGTGCGCCTCCAATTTACAACTTCAGACACTTCGATTATACTTTCTATCACATCCAATCCTATATGATGTACCCAGGGTATGTACCTAAAATCCTATGTTCTCGCCTACTGGGCACATTTGATAGCTGGTAATGCTTAACCAATGTGCTTATTGGTGTTGCTATGCCCCCTGCTTGTATCAGCAGTCTGTCTTATTGGAAAAAGTGGTTGTGCAAAAGTATGTTGTCCCATTGGCCAATGAGAATTCTCAACCCTAGGTATTATCAGACTACCAGTATGTACCCCCCAGGGGTGAGCACCTAGTGTTTTAAGTCCTTATCCTAAGTAAATGAGATGGGAGGGGGTGCATTGGATAGTATAAGTAGCTACATAACATGTTTTGTCTGCTGCTACATGTCTGTGAACACACGCAAACCTTATATATCGCCTGCCCTAGACTGTAATAGGAATCACTTGAAAGCTGTCTTTGTGTTGTATATGATTGTCTCCCGAAATCATATATGATCATGCTGACAGACACAATCCCCATTATTGTATTGAATTTCCCTATATAGAGGTGAGCATATTCTACAACTTCTTATAGTCTATGGGATGTGATTTAAAGAGATGTGGCACTGCTACCCAGTGATTACATTTCTATATTCCTTTTTTCTGTGTTTATAGTGGAGGTTGAATATTTGGAACAATCTATCATCAGCAACATTGGATGTTTTTCAGTTGCCAAAGGTCTATAAAATGTGATGAGGGATTATCATATATCACCATGGTGACTATGCACTGGCATGGCTGGAGCTGAAAGATCTAAATAGACTGTATATCACAGTAAACTAAAATGTTCAAATTCCATGTACGCAAGAAAACAATGGGAATCAGGGAGCTAGCAATTTCCCGGTGACCTCCAATCTAATTAAGCTAGCCATACTTGGGCTGATGGTTTTCTGATCTACAAATCTACTGATCTACAAAAGTAGTCCATCCATTTGCACATTTCTTTGGATGATATATTTAATGGACTGAGTAGCAGTATGGTCTGCAGCAGGATGACCCTGGGAAGAGTGGTGTGCTCAGTGACTGTGAGTGTTACAGAGATTGAACGATCAGAACACAGGAAAATGTCATTAAAGGACAATTATACTCACCTTCCCCCTGCTCCTCTTCCTTAGTCAGTACTTTCTACCCAGGGTGAGGACTTGAACCGCTAGGTCCACACCCCTGGGTTTGATTAACTTGCTGTATATATTTACTTACACGCTGCTCCAGTACGCTCCGCCCCCTCCTCACGCGACAAGGCCAATAGGAAGGCAGAGTTGCAGAACGTGTCTTCCTATTGGTCGCCGATGGGGAGGGGCTCACCAGAGCAGCACATAAGTAAGTAAATGCAGCAAGTTAAGGGGGAACCCAGGGGTGAGGACCTAGTGGTTCAGGCCCTCCCCCTGGGTAGGAAGCACTGACTAAGGATGAGGAGCGGAGGGAAGGTGAATATAATTGTCCTTTAATATTCTGATCAATTTCATTGAATTAATCAAATTGATTGGAATATCGATGCTGTAAATGGGGGTCTTAAAATGTGTTTTTCTAATATCTGCCAACAAATCTGATCATAGCAAAACATACAAAAATAAAGTCTTGATACCATTAGCAACAAAGTATACAACGAAAACCTACTTCAGAATTTTGTGGTCTGTATATATATGTGTTAATAAACATTATATTTATTTATGGGAGTCCCGTGTGTTATCCGGGTTGCACAGCCTCTCCTGGTTTATTGCAAGTATCATGAATCTGATCAATTACTGCTCCAGGTCAATCAATTACAATGCAAGATACCAACCTCACCCAGCACTGCACTGGGCACTCTTCCTGAAGTTAAAGTTGCCAAAAATTATGTTAACTCTATCTTTGCGGCAACTGCACGGGTTTCACAAATGACAACCGCGCAGCTGGCACTCTTGATTTAATATCGTATTCGTAATACATTTAGCATGAGATTTTAACACCAGCAAATAGTGTAAATTAACCTGGGACAATTGTGGTGTTAAAATCACACTGTGAGTACATATTAAAGGGCATGTCCACCCAAAATATTAACTTTTAATTGAATGTTCCTTAGGCTTGCCCACCCCCAACCGCCATGTTGATACTAATAAAACACCTTTCCGATCATTACTTACAGTCCCTTTGCTCCCGCAGCCATCTTCTCCCTTCTCTACTAAACAGAAACAGCAGATAGGGGCCAGACCAGCAGCTGTGTCTGTGATTGGCTGCCGGCTGTAAAAATAGGTGCGGGAGCGAAGGGCTGTAAGTATAAATCGGAAAGTTTTTTTTAGTATTAAAACGGCGGTTGGGGGTGGGCAAGCCTAAGGATTATTATATTAAATGGGTTTCACACTAGGAGGATGGGCAGCCAGATGGGATCTGCAGGGAGGGAAAAGGGGGAAAGGGCTCCCCTGCGCATGTCAGCCTCCCTCCCGGAGGCAAGACAGGAGGTAGAGACCTTTGGACAGGAAGGCAGCCACTGCTCTTCAGTTTCCTGGACTTTGGACATGGACTGCAGGAGAACCATAAGGAGCAGGAATGTAAGGTAAGGATTTTTTAAAACTATACAGAAGGGCCAGCACTGGGGCAAATTTAAGACTTGGAGTGGACATAAACTTTTATCCCAGTAGCAACTGTAGCTCTGGGTAAATGGGGCCCATTATATTCCAGTGCTGACCACCAGGTTAATCTGTCAACGGGTACTGAATTGCCCAAAACTAAAAGGGGTTGGATTGCCGGCAACCCTGCTAAAGAGGCAACAATGGCACATAGGCAGAACTCTGTGCAACTAAATCCATCGGAACCAATACATACTAAATACAGCCACAGCTGTGTTAAAGGATGGACTGAGTTTTCACAGGTGTTAGAGCTACAGGTGAGAATCAAGGTTATAAACAGATTAACTTGTACATTGGTACTTGGTAATCCAGGAGGAACCAGACCAGTTAGTGTGAGATCAGGTCACAGATACAGGAACAGTATTTTTCTATTTTTGTCGACAACACACTTGTTAACCCTATTCAATCTGCATGTTGCCTAGGAGTAATTATTGATTCTTCTCTCTCGTTTTATAACCACATTAACAATGTTGCTAAAAACGGACACTTTTTGACAATGTTGCAAAAATCTGTAACTTCTCTTTTCCAACTACCACAATGTCCATGCTCTCATCCTATCATGCCTAGACTATTGTAACCTTCTGCTTTCTCCAGCCTTAAACCTTTTTCTCTTGTGGCTCCCATCATCTGGACTCCTATTTCCTTCTGTCTATGTCGAGAAACTTAATCGGTCGGTTTAAATCATATTTACATGTTACCCCCTCAGATCCCCGGCAGAGTATAGCATTGTTTTGACGGATACAGTATGAATTCTCACTACGGCACTTTTTACTGCCTTTCCCAATGTCTGTATGTTACTAAATTATTAGCACTACAGGGCAGGGACCTCTTTCCTCTTTCCGTTGCAAGGTTTAAGCACTTGTATATTTATTGATGTACAAAATTATTTATATATTTATTTACCGTATAATTTTTGTCCCCCTTAAATTACTTTTTGTATTATAATATTATACAGGGCAGCGTCCCCAAATGGCGCGATATAAATAAAATTATACATACATTACTGTCCTCCTACCTCTCATGTAGGACGTTCAGGGTTTCCCACTCTGGCTCCAACTCCACCACTCTTCCCCTCCCTGTGGGGGTACCACAAGGCTCAGTACTTGGCCCTCTTCTCTTTTCCGTTTACACCTTTGAGCTAGGCCAGCTCATTAGTTCCTTTGGATTCCAATACCCCCTGTATGCTGATGATACCCAAATTTACATCTCCGCCCCTGACCTCGTTACTCTGACATCCCGGGTCCCTGACTGCCTAAATGCCATCTCTGCTTTTATGTCCTCCCGCTTCCTCAAACTCAACATGGATAAGACCGAACTTGTGATTTTCCCACAATCTCGATCGCCTCCCCTACCTAACATTACCATCCACGCCAATCTCTCCAACACCTCAAGTGCGATGCCTGGGAGTAACCTTTGACTGAACTTTCCTTTAAACACCACATTAATACCCTGTCCAACTCCTGTCAGTTACAGCTCAAAAACATCTCTCGCATTCGTCCCTTCCTTTCACAGAACGCTACCAAAATTCTAGTTCATGCCCTTATCATCTCTCAACTGGACTACTGTAACACCCTCCTGTGCAGTCTACCAAGCAACCGACTGGCGCCCCTTCAATTAATCCTAAACTCTGCTGCCAGGCTTATTCACCTCTCTTCCTGCTTCTCACATGCTGCTCCTTTCTGTCAATCTCTCCACTGGCTTCCCATCAATCCAATTTAAGCTGCTAACCTTATCTTACAAGGCTCTTTCCAATACAGCCCTCCATACATCTCTGATCTGATAAACAGATACTACCCAAGGCGTAACCTCTGCCCTGCTAATGATCTTCTCCTCTCATCCGCTCTAATCACCTCCTCCCAGGTCTGTATACAGGACTTTTTTCATGCTGCCCCTCTGCTCTGGAACTCCCTTCCTCACTTTAAACGTCCCTCGCCATCACTTCATATCTTCAAACACAACCTCAAAACTCACCTCTTCATTCAAGGTTACAATCTGGACCTGGACACTCCTACCCCTCTTACTGACCCATTGCAGACATGCTAGCTATACCCCACTGACTACTTAGTTACAGCTACTGATCTGCTTTATCTTATGTTTCATCCCCATCTTCCCTAGACTGTAAGCTCTTGGGCAGGGCCCTCCATCCTATTGTACCACAGTAATGCTGTAACATACCACACTGGATGCTGCTGGACCAGCACTTACATTTTTTGCACTTTGTATTACTTGCACTACCATTGTATGTAACATGTATGTTTTCGTTATGTATTTTAAAGCGCCACGGAAGATGTTGGCTCTATATAAATCCACAATAATAATAATAAATAATACATTACATCCATGCATACACACATACAATATAAAAACCCTCTAATGAATACTGAAGAATAAGACCTTTTGAACAACATTTTAATTTCTTGCTCACCGAATTGCTTGAGGTAAGTGTATGGCCTCCCCATCAGGGTTCTATTTTTGCAAAATGGTCCATTTTTCTAAAGGAAAAATGGCGCTAAAATTTTTAAATGAGCCTGAACATTTTCTAGAATTCTGCATAAACCAGCAAATAACATAGCACGTGTTTGAGGAACATAATTTTCATGCTTGAAAGAATCACATTGGTTGGTTGAGGACATTCAGCATTATACATCTGATTGTCTGATTGTGCTTCTCATTTCAAATAATATTTTGTTTATAAAGTACGGTACCCTAATGACACTGTATCTTGTTAGCGAGTGCCAATTAACTTTATCTATGACACAGTATTGTACAAACTTGTTTAAAGAAAAACTGCAAGCGTATGATCGAAAATATGAAAGTTTAATGTACTCAACAGGATCACAACATGATACATATAGCCCCAGCTGGCTGTCTGATCTAATTCTGCTCTTAAACAAACCTACAATAGCACAGAGGCTGTTCCATTATATTATGTACATGGCCTTGAATATCCAAAAAGCACAAATAAGAAATGCTGCTGACCTAGTAAATAACACAGACTCCATACATGGTCCCCACAATACTCAGCACCTAAGCATCTCAGCATCTAACACATTAAGGACTGTGGTCTCGATACAAGTGCGCTTTATTGAAAATAGCTCATTCTCTCATTTAGGCTTGTGAATTTACACTTCTTTGTCTGTCCGGACTTAGTTTGTGACAGTCACGTGATGTACAGTGTAAAAAGTACCACCACCAAAAAAAATCAATCTTTTCTGAAGTTAGTTAAGCTACCCATACACGGGCAGTTGTGTTTCCGATCGACCACAATGATCGGAAGTCCAATCAGAAGAACCGATCGAAGTTCGCCACCTTGTCCTGACAATCTTTTCAATGATTTTCCTTTGAAATTTGCGAGATTGGGACTTGAAGATGGGGTCTGTGGAAAAATTTTAGCCTGGCCCAATCTCCCTATTTTCAATAAACAGCTTGATATTGTCGAGTGATCAAACAGAAAAACAGCATACACGTTAGCAATATTTTGAGTGTTTTAATCGAATTTGCCGAATTGCTCAAAATAGTAATGCCATGTGTGGGGGGCTTTACAGACCTGCAACAATTCTCTGTCCATGCCTCTATCTATGGACACCTTAGGGAAAGCAAAAAATATAATTTCAGGCTTGTGGCTAGCTTTTAAAATAATTTAGAAGTTCAGTGGAGGGGGCTAATTATGCAGCTGATGATGCTCTGTCCCAGCAGTGGGCATGCTCCACCATTAAACTTGGAGGCAGACCCCCCCTAAAAATACCATTTATACTGCTTTAACTTTGGATAGACTGTACCTTGAAGCATGAGTAGGCATGTGCCCTTTTTAACAAAGGCCACTTGCATGGAGACCACAGTCCCCCTTTAATGGAGACTATGGATTCTGTATTTCAACTATCCCTGTATTTCAACATTCCTTATAAAGATGAGCCACTCATTGAATCACCGAGCATCTGCTGGTCCGACCCCTTTTGCTGGTTTTGCGATCAGAATAAGTAGAAGGCTGGCGATGGAATGTGGGCTGGTAAGTTAGTTAAAATTCCGAATTGAGGCATATCAACCTAGCGAGGTCTAGGTTATAGGGCATTGCAAGTACAATACTGGATTGGGTGGCGGTGGGGGGTGGAGATGTCCTTTAAAAAGATTATATATTACCTAAAATTATATTTATCATTTATTTTTCTTTATGTAATATATAATCTTTTTAACATTTCAATGAATGTATGATTTATAACTGGGGTAGGAAATTTTATAGGAAAGTATATTAAGTGATGTTCAGGAAACCTCTTAGCTGGACAGCTCCTTATCCCTACTGCAACCAAACAAGATGCAATCACTGTGCTACAAAACAAGAAGGATTATTCCTTTGACTCTTTACTGACTCAGTCTTTCTTACAAACAAATCTAGACAAATGTGAATCATAAAGTATGATTGGTGAAGTCCCACGACTACCAGAAATGAGATTTTAATTATTCTGTTACATATTTATTTACAGTACATTGTTATTTGCACTTCACTCAGAGATTTTAGAAACAAAATAACCTTGGCAATTATCTGTATTCACCACCAGCCGTTACGCACTGACCTGGGGTTATAGTTCCACTACCCCATTCACCATTGGTTAGCGTGACTACAACCCTTAGTTTGAGGCAGCTGTACAAGCATTACAAGATACACTGGCACAGCAGCTGAGTGGATGATAGTGGGTAAGTATTTAACGCCAGCTTAAATAGTTATGTATTATAACAGGAATGTACAACCTGAAGCCCTCCAGATGCTTTGAAACAACCAGAGGGCCACAGGTTGGACATCCATCTCTTATAATGACACTTAATGGCATACCACCCACATAGGAATATCTGTGCCTACTTGATTATGTTATTTTGAGATACTATTTTTAAAGGTGAAGTTCAGGCTAAAATTAATTTGCAAAGTTTGCAGTTCCTTTTACTTTTATTCCTTCTTACCCTTAGCACAGAGGCAAACAAGTTGTGGCTTGGTCACCTCCTCCTTTCTTGTTTCCTATACTGGGCATGCCTAAACCAGTGATATGGTTAGGAGGTGTGGTTAGCTGTAAAGGCTGGATACACATAGATCAGATTAATAGCAGATGACTGCAGATTAGAAGCTGTCCGTTGTTGTCTATAAAAATGCCTACACACAGTGCCAACACTCCCTATACTCTAATATCTGTTTGCTTTTCAATAGGCAGTTCATATCAAACGTGTTACCTTTTCTATGTTGCTCAAGAAACACCACCGACATATTTGTAGCTGTAATCACCCTAAGCCAGCTGGTTGGCCTAAACACTTTTACCAAATGGATTGAAGGCCCCTGATCGATGTTCCCTTCAATTTTTTTATCTGGGTGTGCAGTAGAGCTGTGAAGTTTTTAATGCTCTTAAAGGAGAACTGACCACACAGCTATGTATTTGGTCTTTTTAATTTGTTAAATATGTGTGTTAAGTAAACCATGTGATTTCACTGATCAACACTGTCAAATAACTCAATAATCACAATCAATTCTGGAAGGGTGCACAGCATGTATATCACCAAGATATCATATCGAGAGAGCTGAAACAGAAGACAACATTTACAACTTACACTAAATGAAAGCCAACATCTGATTGGTAACTATGGGTTACGCCACTGTTGTGCACTTTGGCCCTGTGCTACAATTGCCACTGGTATTTTATATTTAGTACATTAACTGTAGAAATCAACAAGATGCACCATAAGGTTAGGTCAAAGACATGTGCAACAGGTGCAAACTTAATGCACTTTATAACACAAGATAATAGGATTGAAAGTCAAGGAATTTAAGCTTGTATCTGTATATAATGGAATTATCTCCTTGCATATAGTGTGTGCATGACATTGATACATGGAGAACTATTAAAAATCTGGATGACGTGCCTACACAGCAAATATGTCAAAGCATATACATTTCATTATTGAAGTATTTTTCTTTAAACAATTGTGATCTTTAAATCATCTGGATTACTTGAGGGATTTTATCCTCAGAAACATATACCCACCCCCTGATAACCCACTCCATAGAGTATCCCTGGGCATCATCTGCATAGTAGCCTGAAGCAGCATGTACAACCCAGGTCATTATGCGTTACACAAGAACACTAATAGAGAGTATATTGATTTTTCCATGCATGCATAATGCACAAAGCTTCGCTCCCGGGAGTCTGTATTTGCAGGGCTGACTACAAGGAGGATCACAAAGCAAATTGCCATTGATGTTTGCTCCCTATTTTCACATATCAACAGCCACTAGGACCAAAAGATGTTTGCAGGAACCAGACTGCATGCTGTACGTGCCTCTCTGAACTGTCAAGCATGATGATGCAGGTTCATTAGCATGCAATGAGACGTGCCACACACTTACACACACAGGGGGCTGCGGGGGGAAATGTACCTTTTATCTAAGCAGGCAATCCATTCAGCAGAGGTAGAAGAATGGCCAGTGTGTGCAGCCACCATGTTTGGGGAACTGTCAGCTCAGTCTTGCCAAGAAAGGGTTAAAAACACTACTCAGCTGTCGAAGTGCTGCCCAAACTAAACAAATAGACAAAAGGAATGGAAAAAGAAAATAAGTCAGGAGAAGCAGCAGTGAGTGTCATGTATCTCTCATCATAGGCTACACTATTCCCCACTGCAGGAACACACAGGGCTCCCAGCCAATGCAGCCTCCTCCAGTGGCTCAGCTCAACTCTTCTGGATAGGAGATAAGGGGAGAAAAAGCAAAGGGGGATGGGCTGAGGTGCTGCAAGCACTGGCTACAGTAACTCATATGGTACAATCTTTTTCAATATGATACTCAATGTAGATTTGCTTTATTGAGCTGGCAGACAGTTTGCTTAGCAGGTTCGCATTGATGATTTGCAGCAGTGATATTATTTTATTGTCTGATTGCAAATTGCAATTAGATGAAGGGGGAATGTTCCAATTTTAATTAAAAAGGAACATATTTTATTTTTTATATAAGGTTATATAATTGCCAGGTCATCTGCTGATTACAGGACACAATGTCATGAGCAGGGCTGCAATGATTGTAAACTGAATGCATTTAATTGATTCTAACTTTGCCTTTAATATGTCTCTTCTGATTAACTCAGTAATCTGCCATATATATAATGTCATAATTGGGAACAGTAGAATAGTTAGTAAATATACGTTTATGTGTAGTTTATAAGAATATTACAAGTCACTAACCTGCGTACTATACAGGCCACTTTCCTCCAATGTGATATCATAATTAGTTTTATTGTGTGTGGGTAGATTTCTGTTCTGATTAAATAATTGTTATAATAAATATATTTTTTTTGGTGGGGGGGAAGACATGTGGCAACACCCACATTTTCACCAAGATAATACATTTTATTTATTTATTTCTGATTTGAATGGTCAAACAATTTCCAAAAGCTACTGTAGCTATAACTATACTGTATATTATATAATATAATACCAATCTAGGTCAGTCCTATCTTTATTACTGTGTGGGTGCAAGTGTTTCATTTGAGCAATAGCCGATTGCTTCAGTAATCTAAAAATATAATTGAGTCCTGCAGCTTTTCTCCTTTAATAGCCACTGTTACAAGAAAAGCCTGATCACAATGTAGTGCGTTTCACACACGTTACCATGCGTTTGTGCTGCGATTTTGCCAATAATCTGGAGCCCATGCGATCGGCACAAAAAAAAAATGGGGAAAGCATGCGCACATATAGTGTGGCCTCCCACATTAAAATGCACTGGCATGCAATTCTTACATGCTAACAGATCACAAAACGCAATCGGAAGTGCATGAGGATTGCCCCAGTATGGTTTAACTCTAATTGTCATAACAAAAACTCTCTCACTAACACTGCCAACTACAGAGAGCCAAATCGGTCTCTCTTGCCCTCACTTTTCTAGTTTAGATTGCGGTTCTCTGTACAATTTTATCTAATCTCGCGGCCGTATTGTGACAGCAAACAAGATGCAATCAGGTCAGTTGCAAACCAACCCATGATACATCACCGCAAAAGGGATAGTGTGATTTAAAGGACAATTAACACCCTCTCGTCACTATATTAACCACTAGGTCCTCACCCTTGCTCTGGGTTTACTATTGGATCCACAACAATCTGTCCTATACACTCTTGCACTGTCTCCAGGGGCTGGACAGCTTGTTACAGACTCTATAGAAAACCCAGGGCAGGGGTGAGGACCAGGTGAGGAGGGGGTGTTGGGGTGTTAATCGTGCAGGTGTCTTTTGCAATACCAGTGCAGCTGGCGCAATGAAGGGGTTAGGGTCAAGCTAACAGATATTGAATCGGTTAGCGTGACTTTAAATTCATTAAAGTGTGCTCGGGCTCTGGGTTAATGAGTCCGTTTGTAAGCAAAAAGAGCCATACCAACTAGCATGCAAGCTTTGCAGTGAAAACAACGTGGCAAGCTTCAGTGCCACACAATGACGTGGCCAAGGACCATAGAAGTTCATCACGAACAATAGTAATGTAACGGTGCCATGCACAACGTAGCTACTTTAACATAACATGCGATCAACACACCCAACGCAGTGTGTCCTTCGGTACAGGACATGTTTTTAGGATTCCAAATTATTTCCTGTCTGAAAACCAGTCCAAAATCCTATGACCGTCACAGAGTCCTTCTGTCATGTGTCTGCCCTGTGCAAACCATATGTCCTCTTTTGTTTGTTGAATTTTTAACTGAATAGAGTGTAGGAAGGACAATATGTAACTAAGTAACAGGCCCTGAAAACAGGAGATACTGAGCACAAACAGTAGAGATAAGGCTGCATTTGGTATCCCGATCATTCCAGATACAGTGGCCAATACTTAGTACATGCTTCTGAATTTTAAAAAGAATTATTTTCCACTGTTAAAGGGCATGTCACCTCCCACAAGAACTTTTAGACATATAACCCATATATAGTATATATAGTAAGTATACCCCCATACCCTGTCTACACAATACTTACCGTTCTCCCTAGTGCCTTAGCTTTCTCCCTTACCTTTTCCCCTCTGGTTCCTCAATGCTCTTTGCCTTACTTCTGCGTTACAGCCTTCATGGCCAATGACTTAAGGCAGCTGCACTGCTCGCCTGCATTACAGCTATGTGAGCTCAGAATGCCATAAGGCTGAGGACACATTATCATCCATTTGCACTGCAACAAAAAAGCCTGCAAATGGATTCACAAAAAAATGGTGATCAAATGTACTCAGCACAGATCGCAGCACAGCATGAAATGTGGCTACCCACATTGACATGCACTGCTCTGCGATTCTTATGTGTAGCATATAGCAAGCGCAAACGCTAGCGAGTAAGTAAACACGCAAGTGTTTAAGAGGGAGCAAGGGACCTGAGGTAAAATATCTAGACTCAGGAGCATCGGGGAAAAGGGTTAGTATAGCAAAAACGTGGTGGGGGGATATTTAGGATATATATAAACATTCTTGTGGGGGTTGAATATGCTCATTAAGGAACAGTTTGAAGCGGAAGTACTGCTCCAAACTATAATTTACATCTAACCTAGTTACCCCCAAATCCTAGACCAGGCTTGGTTGAAAAGTGTGTACGTGGTTCTTAAATGTAGTTAACCAGACCTGTTCCCACTGCTCTCTGCTTGCTGCTGTCCCATACTTTTTTCGTGCACAGCAGCAGCTGAAGGGCCCGGACCAGCAGCAGCGTCAGTGATTGGCTGAGACATTGCCAATTGGGGGGTCAACCTGAGTCCTGAACCCAACTCGGCCTTTACAACTGAAACAACTGCGATCTGGTAGAAGCGCAAACACTCCCGGCTTTTCCAGGTCAGACCAAGTAAGAAATTAGCTTGGAAGGCCATGAGGGGATTTCGGTGTTGCAACTGGGGTATACAGCAAGAGTTATGTGTGCAGAACAGATGGGGTATTAGGGTTATTAGGGGTTTTGATGGTTGTTTTGTTTGTGTGCAGTACAATAATTGTGTATGTGTGTGTTGAGGGGGGTGTTAAAGGTTATGTTCAAACTAAAAAAGTAACCTAATTGCACCCCCAAAGCTAGACCTAGTGGCTTCACTCCCCCTCCCCTCTCTGGTCATTCCCCCGTTCATTTAGTCCGGCTGTAAATTAAGCCTGTGAAACAAGCCACTCATGCGCATTAATCCTCCTACACATGACACATTACTCTAACCTTTGTAAACAAAAAAAAAAACCTCGGTATGTAAGCCTGTAGAGAGGAAGATTCTCCATTGTTCTGAAGATTGTGCTACGTAAGGAATGGGAATGGGGGGAGTTTGGAGAGACCGAATCCTGAATCACTGCAGTCCTGCAGCCGGTCCCCCTTTGACAGGCAATAAATCGGTGAAAGCTTGCGGAGGAGAGGGACTTCTCCTTCCCTTTACTTCTATTTTTAACCCAGTATTTGCCAAGCATTTTTGAGAAGGAGTCATTGGGAGACTTGCTGTTAATCCTGTGTAAGCCTACACACTACACTTGCATGCTGTTAGGGGATTTGATTGACAGCTCAAGCAGGAGCTGTGTATTGAAATCTTCACTTCTTTTAACTTGTATATCTCAGGACAGAGGGGGAATCTGAAGAAAATAAAGGTACTCTGGGGGTTGGGGGGATTATACAACACATAGAAAGAAGGAAAAAAAAATAATTTTCCCACTATAAATGCCCTTTAAGTTAAAAGAAGGGAGTGCCTTGAAATGAAGGGAAAGGGGTGAATTCTACAGGAATGTTTAAGGTACCCCCTACAAAAATTATACTTAGGAGTTCTGTAATCTTTAGAAAGGCATGGTCACAGGGCAAATTGGTGACTTCTAATATCCTTATAATTTACAGTATCCACTATATATTCTATATAATAAGTTTTTTTTTCTGATCTATTGTTAGGTATCTATAATTGGTTCCCAATAAGGGGCCAGGAAATGGTAATATTTATGTTTCACACAAGCTATTGTTTTCACAATCAAAATACGTGGCAAAAGGGCATCATTCCATACCAAATTTACTTTTAGTATTCAATAAAGCTTTGGAGAGAGATATTAGATTTGGGTTTAAAACTTTATTCATTGTGTCATATTTTCACGGTATCATTTTCTAAAATTTATTTACATAAAGTTATGTCATACTGTATATACGGTATTTGTAATAGCAACTCAAACAGGCTGTCTATACATGCTGATCTTATAGTTAAATGCCAGCAGCATATTTCCTGGTCTATTATCTATATACTCATATACTGACAATTTCATTGAAATTACATGTATCTGTCACGAAGTTCCCCTTTAAACAGTTTCATGCATGAATTATCCGATATTAGTATTGCATGTATCTATTTTATTGCATGATCCAATTTTACTGGCACCAGGCTATTATCTGTTTTACTATAGAGTACACTTTAATCAAGTGATTACATTTTCTTTTCTGTCTGCTTAAATCCATCATTTTGGTGGCGTGCAAAATAATCACAAAAACCATGTTAGGATCACGCATGTATCTAAACATGTGATACATTGATACAGAAATGCATGCATCACATGAACTACGACTAAAAGTCCCGTTCAGGGCCAAGCCACACTAGCGTGATTTTGGTGCTTTTGCGCATGTGATTTCAGGTGCGTTGCAATTGTGCATCCATTTGCGAATCGCAAACACATGTGATCACAATTTTTATGCTCAATCACATGTTTCCCTATCTCTAAAGAAAAAAGCACAAGTGCAAACGCATCAAAATCGCACACACAATCGCGCCCGATTGTGTGTGCAGCGCAGTGTGGCCGTGCCCTCAGTGTTATTAAATCCCTGGTAACACATTGACAGAAGACAGAACTTTGCAATAACGGTTCTTGCCACATCTCCCCTTTAGAGATGGCCAAACTTCCTAAAGTTCTATAGTTCGGAAACAAACCCATTAAAGTCTATGGGAGAAGATAGTTTGAAAAGTTCTAATGTGATAGAGTTAGAATAGCAATGGTAACTTACTGTAAATGGCTCCGGCACCTGGGAAATGGTCTGGGAAACGTCCATATCACTAAAAACTCATTTAAACACTACCTCGCCCCACGACCGGCAATTGTCGGGTTTCCGCGTTCTACAAGGGTTATCGCCAATTCGAGGGTTACTGAACGATACATTTGAGGTTTACCGCAATCGAACAATACATTCAAGGATTACCGAAAACGAACGATACATTCGAGGGCAGGCAAAATCTTAAGAATAAGAATCAGACATTAATAGGACAAAGAGAGTTATAATAATACCGCAACTTACCCCAGGAGAAGGTGACAGCTATAACACCACAAACAGGAAGAAGAAAGCAGAACAGCGCATGTAAGCTGGCCACCATGCACACGCAATGTCACATGCCATTGTCTGTAGCACCAGATACAAGGTCACACAGAATGGACCCTGTCATCTCCCTAATCTTCCCCCTGAGGGGACAGAGCAAAGAGAATGAACCAGAAGGCTTCTACCAGAGTGGACCTCACAAAAATGCAGTAACAACACGGTGGAAGCATGACTGACACCATCTTAATATAGTTGGACTTTCTAGATGAGACAGGTTCTGACTAAAATTGTTTGACCATCTCCCATATTACCGACTTTATTCGAAGGAAGGTTCTCTAGGATTAGTATCAAACTTGTACGCACCTGCACGTGTTAGGAGGAGCTGGGGATATTCCCCGTCTTCTGTGCAAGTTCTCTAGGATTAGTCTTTCCATACCAGATAGACTAACAGACCCTGTTCTGGGTGACAATATCGCTAATAGCCTTATGCCAGCTCCTTATATTGTAACATAGATCAAAATAATATATTGTGTTGAAACACCGTGTACATGATATATATACGGAAGATAAACGATATTGTAATTGATGATGATGTCTGGGTTGTCACATGTGATGTTGAGTCCCTCTATTCTAACATCAATCATGAGGATGGGATAAGGGCAGTTGAGTACTTTATGTCCATGCAGGATAATACCCATTGTCCTAAGACCAGGTTCATCAT
>JAACNH010004764.1:0-22797 GCA_019447015.1 Hymenochirus boettgeri | reverse complement strand
TCACACCATCCTATTTTTTGGACCAACCAACAATACACGGTAATAGCGATCATTGCTCCAAAAAATTGCATGGTGTATTGCTGGGGGTGCCATGACCGATGTTGGAAAATCACGGTTACTTTTCTGTGAACAACAGTGATTCCTTCTGGCTGACGCTTCACTAGTGGCGAATGACGGTTGCAATGAAGATTTGTTGGTGTGTACCCAGCCTAAAGCCTCATATACACGTGTAATCACAGGGGCCATATGTATGCGGCTTTGGCCAATAATCGTGCCATATATGGGCACTTTGTCATCCGAAACGGAGGCCGGTTGAAGATCTGCCCCACTGGGCTGGCAACGATCCCCCATTGAACGGCCATTTCTGCCGAAAAAAGTGTCTATAACGGCACGATTATCGGGCGAAATGGCCATGTGCATGGAGCTTTACTTGGCTAATGGGTTAATCATTCCCCTGACAATGGAAGGAATATCTCAGTACTTGCATAACCATAAGTTATTATGGTGCCACTGTAATAATTCTATTCTTTAACATAGAATGTGAACTGACAACACAATCCTAGATTCCCATCACAAACCTGTTGGTAGACGACATATTTAAGCAGAAGGCTGTCATTAAATGGACTAGTCCCCTGATTGTCTTACCATCTGATTTGATTGTCCTTTGTGATGAGAGGCTATAACCAGGTGTGATCTTGTCATACTGTATCTGGCTGAGTCAGCACTAATTGTCCACTGGTATTTCATTCCCCTGCGTGTGACCCCTGTAATATTGCAGAGTTTTTAGTTGATTATTATTTATGTTGATTATCTATATAACAATGCGTCTGCGTTTCTCACACGCAAACAAATCACAAAGCGCAAATGCACCGTAGCCCTAAATTCTGATTTTTTACAATGTCATAGTGAGAGTCTTTTGTAATACACGTGTAGCTGGTACAAGAAGATGTTTAAAGTCCGCCGGAAACCGATAATGAATCGATAATTTGACTTTAAGCGGCTCAGGGTTAATAAGCCCCAAAGTCATTTAATTAGCTCATCCTTGTAGTTGTTGTGTGTCAGACAATGTTTGGCGGTGCAAGTGTTGGTAAATTCCAGAGTAGGGGACAGAGCGAAAAGACACTGGGTCTAAGCACAGACTCATACATGGCCATACACTGGGAAGATATTAGTATTGTGATTTAATAGGAATCTCATATTGGGCCATCCCAGCAGACTAAACGATAAGTTGCGAACAGTCCCACTTTTTATGCACTGAATAATGTCTCTCTTTATGTCACACTAAAACAGTGACCGGCAGGAAATGCCCTGCGCCTGTGACACATTACAATTTTCTGCCAATTAAACAGTCTAGATCTCAATGGGTTGATCTATCTATCACTGTGAATAGTCCCGATTCTTATGACATTACGAACGCCTATCCTATAGTTCAAAAACAGGAACTGCCAACTCCACATTAAGTCATATACATAGATAACAAAGTCTCTAGTGAGCACTCTTCCGAATGTTTGGCTGCCTGGCCCGGATTTGGCCAGTCCCTGCAATTCGAACGCAAGATCTTCCCTCATGGCTAGCTAGGATTTGTCTTCCTGCCCATTATCTGATGAATTCCTAATAACTGCCGACAACTCAATGGGCCACCTGTATTGGTCCTCTTGAATTATAATGGAAGGTGTAACCTAAAAGCCATCTGATAAGAAATGGTTCTTAGGGCTGTTGTCTTTGCTTTTACGCACTTTCTCTCACAAGCCTTCGCCCATGACATATAGTCGACCTACTCTGGCATTGGAATCGCATCTCCTTTATTAAGGCCTAGAGCATGCTCCAGTGTATTGAGACCCAGCAACGATCTATCATAGCTGCCTTCGTCCTTGTTACTTTAGGATGGACACTTTATCCAACTCTGGGTCTAAACCTTATAAGTCTTTGTTAAACCACATACGATTAGATAAAATGTAAACAAGAAGCAACACTGAAGTTCACGTGCATGTGCTATTCGACAATGGCAACAAATATGATTTTGTAAAATTGAAATAAGTGTGTAAAATATTTTTATCCTCACCATAAGCAACCAGAATGTCCAAAACCATTTTAACTAAATACTGGAAAGCAGAATTTCCCAGGTTGTTGGTTTTATAAAAAACAAACCCCAGATATATTTGGGGAAGTTCCCCTAAGGAGCACGCTGCCCAATCCTGGTATATAAAGAGCACGCCAACCCTTACCTACGCCTGATATATAAAGGAGCATGCCAACCCTAACCTGAATATATAAAAGAGCCTGCCAACCTTAACCCGGATATAAAAAGGAGCATTACCAACCTTAAACTTGGATATATAAAGGAGCACGCCAACCTTAACCCTGGATATATAAAGGAGCATGCCCAACCCTAACCTGAATATATAAAAAGAGATGCCAACCTTAACCCTGATATATAAAGGAGCATGCCAACCCTAACCCATAGATATATATAAAGAGCATGCCAACCTTATATCCAGGGTTAAGGTTGGCATGCTCTTTTATATATTCAGGGTTAAGGTTGGCATGCTCTTTTATATATCTATGGTTAGGGTTGGCATGCTCCTTTATATATTCAGGGTTAAGGTTGGCATGCTCTTTTATATATTCAGGGTTAGGGTTGTAACCCTGAATATATAAAAGAGCATGCCAACCTTAACCCTGAATATATAAAGGAGCATGCCAACCCTAACCATAGATATATAAAAGAGCATGCCAACCTTAACCCTGAATTATAAAGGCATGCCAACCTTAACCCTGGATATAAAAAGGAGCATTCCAACCTTAAACTGGATATATAAAGGAGCATGCCAACCCTAACCCTGAATATATAAAGAGCATGCCAACATTAACCCTGGATATATAAAGGAGCAGGCAACCATAACCCAGGATATATAAAGGAGCGTGCCAACCTTAAACTTGGATATAAAGGAGCATGCCAACCATAACCCTGAATATATAAAAGAGCATGCCAACATTAACCCTGGACATATAAAGGAGCGTGCAACCTTAAACTTGGATATATAAAGGAGCATGCCAACCCTAACCCTGAATATATAAAAGAGCATGCCAACCTTACCTGGATATATAAAGGAGCGTGCCAACCTTAAACTTGGATATAAAGGAGATGCCAACCATAAACCTGAATATATAAAAGCGCATGCCAACATTAACCCTGGATAATAAAGGAGCATGCCAACCATAACCCGGGATATATAAAGGGCATGCCAACCATAACCCTGGATATATAAAGAAGTATGCAAACCGTAACCCTGGATATATAAACGAGTAAGCAAATCTTGACATAGATTATAAAAGAAACACTGACAATGACCTTGCATATGTATTTCTTCTATGGTTCTTTTCTTAGAGCTCTGCATAATGCATTAAGCATTAAATGCAAGACCCCCTGTAACTATACACAGTCACACAAAAGTAAAACCCCCAATCACAATGTACCTATAGGGATCTTAAAACTATGGCCTCCAGATGTTTAAAAACTACAACTCCAGCATTACCTGGCCTTGGGGAATGCTGGGAGTTTAAAGGATCCCTGCTCTATACCATTATGGATCAGAAGAGCTTTCTGTGTTAAATGGTTGAGGTTTTCAGATAATTCATCAAAACTGATAATCATAAATAATACATTCTATATTCTATGCATACAAATACATTCTTTATTCTATACATACATATACATTCTTTATTCTATATATACATATACATCATTCTAATTAATAAACATTCTAATCATACAAAATATACATTCTATCTAACATAAATATGCATTCTATATTCATACATACATATACATTCTTTATTCTACATATACATATACATTCTTTATTTCTAAATACATATACATTCTAGCATATACATCAGCAGTGACAAATTCCAGGAGCCAGATAGCCAATTTGCCTAGGAATTGCCAGTGGTGGGGTGGTTGGGAGTTAGGGTTGGTGTGTGGGGAGCATTTAACATGATACCATGATTACTGGAATAGGAGTGGAACACCTGTTGCAGGTTGCATTTGAATCATCAACATATAAATCCAACACATTATTTCCTCAACCAGTGCCTGTCGGACCAGGCTGTTGCATAGCAATGAAGTCCTCTATAAAAACGTCTGGCTGATACATATACCCTGTGTTATCAACGACCATCTGTGCCTCAGTCAACCCCTTAATCTATTTCCTACCCTCAGCGAGATCAGGTTCCTTAAGGAGGCCATTCATGGAACAAAACCGATGGCAGGAGGGGCATGGGGGATAAGAGGACCCGTGATCCCCTTCCCACATTATCTGTGATAAGCTGTTTAAAGATACGTGCGATCAGCTGTTTAAAACTTCTGCCGGTTCGTACCAGTCTTTTATACAGCTGATCATGCATATCTTTACTGCATACACACAATCGCTGTTCGAAAACAGTCGATTGCGAATGCTGTGGGGAGGGGGGTGGGTCCAGGGCCTGGCCTCCAATCTTGCAGGTTACGCAAGTCACACACATCTGCCTGCTCTCCCTTCTGCAATCCAGAGTTTGAGAAAACTGTACTGGCTGTCTGTAGCAGAAAAAGGTAGGTGAACATCAGTCTCTCTCTCTTTGCACACTCCAGCACACAAGGAAGGGGAGTGCAGTAGTGAGAAACTGCTGCACATGAGCTTCTGTCCCTCTTATCCTGTGGCTGCCACAGCATGCTAAGGAATAAAACTACTGCTGTCATCCACTAATGCTGGGTACACTGGGTACTGACCAATAGTACGTGCACAAATCTCGTCCTTTGTGGTACCCAGTTCTTATGGGGGAGGGGTGGGGGGCACCAGACAATCTGGGGGAAATGGCATTTCTTACCCAAAATAAAAAAAATGTTTTTATGTTTGTGCTTTCAGGTTTATCTCTGCTTGATCCCCATTTAGATCTCAGACTCCTGTGTGGGTATTTAGGATGGACGAACTTTTGAAAGTTTGGCGTTTTCGAACTTTCGAACTATATGGAAAGTTCGAAAATGGACCTATTAAAGTCAATGGGAGACCAATAGTTCGAATTAAATACATTTAAAATATCAATTGTAAAAAAAATGAAAAATTATCAAAAGTTTGAGAAATCCGGGATAGTTCGAGAAGTCCGGTCCGGGATAGTTCGAGAAGTCCGAGTCATTCGAACTCGAATAGTTCAGCTCGAACGGGGTCGAGTTCTAGTCCATCTCTAGTGGTAATGTAGAGGCAGGGGCTTAACTGCAGGGCCCGGGGGCCCCCGCGAGATTGGAGGCCGGCTCCTAATACTGCCACTTGCCAGTACGCAAAAGGTCCGCGATCAGCAGTTTTTAAACAGCTGGTCGTGAGTATGAATTAAACATATATGCGATCACTTGTTTAAAATACCGGAACGGAACCAGAAGTTTGGGTCCGTTTTTTTTAAACAGCTGATTGTGCATGTTTACTTCATATAAATGATCAGCTGTTAAAAACAGCTGATAACTGACCTTTGGTGCAGGCCCTGATTTGGTGTTCGTTCGACTGATTTGGATGAACAACGGTTTGCAATGGTCGCAGCCGCAAAAAGCCGCCATATACATAAATTCGGGATAAATTATTGTATCGTGTGTACCTAGCTTAAGATTTGTTAACAACACTAAAAATCATTCAATATCAATTTCAATAATAAAAATCATTAGACAAATGTAGTTCCCCTTTAATGTTGCTTAGATGATCTGTGATACCCACTTACTTAAATAAACACAGATGAGCTTGTTTTCGAATGAGTAATTACTAGTTTTCCGGGTTTCACCTTTTTCCATTTACATCATATCTTTATTGACTTTCCCTTCCTCACACACAATGAAAGTGATTTAATTCGAAATTAGGGTAAATAATAATTCTACGCTCACAGAGGCTCACATATAGACATTCGCCCACCAGCTGTACTAAGGGACACAATCGCACACAGCCAGCACGTACCCTTTGTACACGTCTGATCCCTTCTTAATTTGTACAGAAACCACTTTGAAAAGCAATCAACAGAGGAATTTCACTTATCGCTAAAACAAGGACCAGTCGACATTAATGTGAACTCTGTAACCTTTACACAAACCTTGTACAGGGCAGGATATATAACACTGAATACAGATCAGACTACTGCAACGTGAAGAAGGTTATTAATAGAATACCTAGGTTACCTTTGACTGCAATTGCCGGGTGTCTCTGAGTTTATCAACATCACACATGGTATAAAGGAACAGATCACCTCCATAAATGCTGGATGAATACAGGCACTGCCTGGGTTATGTATGTTTGTTGTTAAGTTGAATCTGGATGTAGTTGGAACAGGTACACATTCCTAATTAATGCCACTGTAGATATTTATATCTGTTGTGTTCAGCTAGATCAACGGGACTTAAAGTTTCGTTTTTGAAGGCGAGTTTCCAGTCATCGACTGGATCTCTCAATTCAGAATGACTACAGAAAACTGTTGCCAATATTAATATCTGGAAAGTCACAATAAGCATATGACAGCCAGGTGTTAGGGACCTTCTGAATGCAAGGCATGATGCATTGTGGCTAAGGGGTGTTACCGAGACTGCCCAGGGTAAGGTGTCAAAATAGCATTATCACCTTATCTGGGCAGTTTCGATAACACCCCTTAGCCTCAATGCATCCACACTTGCATTAGACGTTCCCTAAACCTGGGTGTGATATGCTAATTGGGATTTCCCAGGGTACATAATTGCCACAGATTCTTGTACAAGTCATTCTGAATTGAGAAAGCCAGTCGGATGACTAGCGAAACGTCTTCAAGAACTAAACTATAAGTCCAGTTGATCTAATTGAATACAACAGATATACCATGACCTGGATGAATGAGAAAACCTTCACAAACGTAGATATCTGCATCATTTTTAGAACTGGGTTGCTGTGCCAGCCAGCTTTGTGATCAGCTGGTTCTGGAAGTTACTTCTGGTAAAGCACAAGGTGGGTAAAAGTGGGGGTTGGGGGCCCATTAAACAGTGGTGGGTAGCCAAGCACCAGTGGCCTTGGCTGTATGCTCCTGCAGGTCCCCTCTCTGTACAGTTGTGTGAGTTGTCTGTAGGTCAGGGGTTTGTAACCCGGACTGCCTGTAATCCACATTTAGATACACATACATGGGTCCATTTATGCTTGATTTTTTTATTTATTATTATTTAGACAAATCTTTAAGATAGTTGATCAATAAATCAATAACAAAACCCCACATGGGATTCATTTCTATTTTCCTTTATGTGGACTCTGTACAGATTATCTTGCAAGTGTTTGTCATGTTAATTTGGTTGAAATTTAAGAAGATCTCTACCTGTATAATTTGATGTCTCTTACCTTAACCACTTGATGACCTTTCAGCACCAATGACTGGCTGCGTTACTGAGCTGCCATCAATGAGCATGCCCAGCCTGTTACAGCTTTATAAGGTGGTGAAGCAGGGACAATGTTACGGCACATTTACTTTGTTTTGAGCTGCTATTGTCTTGTTAAACCTTATTGTGATAATCTGTAGAGAGTGTTTTTGGAAGGTTTGTGAATACAGAAAACACTGCACCTATTGAACATTATAAGGATATTAGAAGTCACTAAGGAGTTCCATGACCATATAAAGTTTTTCTACAGGGAAGGAAACTCCATGCAAACTGTAAGCCTTAGGGATTTAAAGGTTGGGTTCCATTTATTAAAGGACAACTCCCCCCTCATAAGAACATCTTTTAGAAAGAATGGCCTCTTTATAATATGTTGATAAATCATAGTTTGTCCTATGATTCATTACTGTATGCCTGCTATGCTTCGGAGGCCTCATGGAAACTGAGCAATTTAGAAACCTGTACTGAGGCTGTACTGCGCTGGGCATGCTCAGAAGAGGCAGCTAGGGGATTACATTCAGTCATTGGCTGGTATCAACTGACAAATCTAACTGACAGTCTAACTGGAAGAACCAGGAGCAGAAACAGGGGAAACAGGACATTGTGCAGGATTCAGGTTTAGACTTTTATTTTCACATCATTGCAAACTATTACCGTTTAGGGTTTTGGGGGTGATTTACCTGTATGTAAATTTCATTTTAGGGCTGGACTTGCCCTTTAATGTAACACCAATTACATTAATTCACCAAGCAGTTTATTTGAGCATAATTTATATATTTACAGTATGTTATATGAACTCTCCATGTATAGCATTACAATAAACCAGTCACCTGTCACACATGACAAGATCACTGGTTTGCAACTTCCCCCAATGGGCAGCGTCGTTTTATCCTCTTCTATTTCCAATCCTTCCTATTCTCTTTATACAGGACTGTACCTGCTCATCCACTTTGTGGGCAATGACAGAGGCTCCTTCCACAGCTCGATCTCATTGATGGGCCGGATTCGAAGTGCAACCTGTGGCAGGAAAGAGAGGGAAAAGGTTAGAGTATTTTCGACTTATCCCAGGGTTTATGGATAAACCTATTTTTATATGAAAGGTTTAATGAAAAATCTCAGCCCCTGAAACTGAGCTGCTGTTTATTAAAAATAATATGGCTGCAGGTAAATCTCTTATTAGAAAGTCTAGTGTATTGTGCACACAGAGTTCGCTTCTCTACATATTCATATTTAGACATGGGGAACAGGTATTCAGCTTACAGCAGCTGGTGAATTCCTCATTAAAAAAACACAGCTATATGGTAACAGTGGAATCTGAGGCTGTACAATTGCAGTCTAATGACAATGCCCTAACCTAGGCAATAATACCTTTATCCACTAAACCACTGCATACAAGGAGAGATTTGATCCCACTGAAACATATAGATATTTTACTCCTCGTGCAAACCAACCATCCCAACCCCGAAAAGTACATCTTCCTGCTCCTACCTGGTCCATGCCCAACCCATTACATCAAACTGAACAAAGTCACATCCAATCAGACATGCACACACATGACATGGTCCCAAGCCCAGGGTATTCTGTTATACAAGAAGACATCTAAGCCGCACATTGAATTTGTTATGCACCACACACATCATTGAGGTTGCTGAAATTGCTTCTATCGGTTTGACATTAGGTTAGGAAATCTTATAGAAGGAATATTAAGGGATGCCATATTGGAAAACATGTTTCATACATTATAATATTATAACACTAGAATTGATTTTGCTTTCCTCTGGAAGAACGTTAGAAAGGAAATGTGGGTAAAGGCAGAGGTGGAGTTAGGCGTGGTTGCAGATGGAGATGGGGGGTGGGGCATAACTGGACAGGAGTGGGGTGGGCTTCCAGGGACGGGTGTTGGACGGGTTTCGGCCCTGACTGTGGGACTCTGGATTTTGTCCTGCATTCGGGACAATCCCACCCCAAAAAGGCGCCGGCAAGGCAGGGGGTCTGACCTTTTTATACATAGACTGAGAGATTGGCTAAACTAAAGAAGGCTGGAGAGTGGCTACGAAGGGCTAGGCCACATAGCGCATTTTTCATGCGTTTGAGCACACGTATTGCGCTTGCGATGGCAAATGCGATTTTTTAAAGCTGGAAATGCGGAACGCAAAATTTCAAACTTTCAGATGGCATACCATTGCGCATCTGTTTCTGTTTGGTAAGGCATGCATTCACCATTTTGGTGCGATAACGCATTTGTTTCCATAACGGAAAATGGCAGAATCGCATGTGCACAACGCATACGATAACGCTCGCGACTGTGCGCACGGTTTGGTGGCATTGTAGTGTGGCCTTGGGCTAATGGAACCTTATCTAGTTGGACCCGTAATCTCAGTGGTGTTTCTTGGGGTCTGTTCTGGGTCCATTATTTAAATAGGTTCATAAACAAATAATGGCGTCATTTATTTGCACAGTCGAAAAACGTGACACCACAGACAAAAAAATACACCATACTAGCACATTGTTTTACTATGATAAAGGATCATATGGTCGGGTATTACCGATAGATCCTTTATACTTACAGTGCCTACTGCACAGTAAAGTCTTCAAAATAGAATCTTTAGATGGATAATTGTCCTTATTAACAAGTGTGGGGAGCCTAGCCCTAGCTAATGCCAATTAACGTACAGTTCCTGGTTAATGGACCTGATATATTTGTAGTTTATTTCATGTCCCTTTTCTTCAATACAGAATTTGAGCAGAACAGAAATGAAACGTTTTTGTTGTATTCGTATAAAATAACATCAAACATTGTATTTAACATCAAAGTTCCATGACGCAAAATGGCGATCACTGGTCTAGCGGGCTAAAATGCATCTAGTACACCAATCAGAGTATTACACCGAAAATCAGAGCATTACAACGACCAATCAGAGTGATATAAACCAACCAATCAGAGCATTACACCCGACCAATCAGAGTATTACACCAATCAGTATTATATTGTCAGCATTTTACTTATGGCGTACCTTCACACGAGTCGAACCTTGTTTCATGATTTCTAGGCTGTAATTCACTGCTAACATACAATTGGTCTGCTTGCCAACATATGGGCTTTTATTTTTTTGAAAACATCTAATTAAAAGGTTTAATGCTTAGGGGGGAAACATTAATAAAGCACAATCAGTCTCATCAGGGAGGCTCGGTTCACACCAGAGCCATGGAGAATAAGAAACGTTTGAATTATTGACGGGCACGGGCAGGTTAAAGGACAACAAAAGAAGAATATTAGTAAGAAGCCGTTTATATTATGAATCATGCCAGCTGAATAGCTGCTACTACTGCTTATTTATCTTTACACGTTAGAAACTAGCTGGACCAGCTAAAGGTCTATGGGGGCTAGGAACCCCTGTACAGCCCTGCGATTTACGTTGCCCCAACATAGTGCAGTTCAGCGTGATACAGGGTCACTGAGAAGGCCTGGCACTGATACGGCCAGGGAGAGGGATCATTCACATTTATGAGTCTGCAGTTCCCTATCATACTATAAGACAGACAGGCGTGTAACGAAAGAAAATTGGTCATGGCTATATAACAGCAGGATTTATATTAATGTTACTAATTGTCTTAATTCATTTTCCTAGAAGTCTTTTTACCAATAAACAAAAAATAATGATCCCACTGGACCTATGAAAGAAATAGTCTCCAAGGGTGGCTACAAATTCCATATTACAATATCAATATTACAAGGACTGCGCCATATAATCATCAATGATGGTCATAAAACAATACAGACATATGTACCACATGTAGCTAAAACTCGTACAAAACAAAATGTTCTAATTGTTGGTAATTCCATAAGTTCAACATTATCAGTTGGAAAACTGAAGTGATAGTGATAACCCTCTAATCCCTTGTTGTCCTATGGACAGATGCAAAGGTATTTTCTGAACATGAGTGGCCGAAGTCTGATTGCATGACAGAGTCACTTCCTATATCCCCATTTATTAACTAATTATTTTATTTACATGTATGTATTTATAATGTTTATATAGCACCATTGGGGACGCAGCGCTTTATTGTTTTACATTAACGGGGAGTTCAAAAAAGTTCTTATTGTTTAAAATGGTGCTATTTGCCCCAACCAATCAGATTCAATCAGATCTTATTTAACATTGAAACCTTACATCTGATTGGTGGGGCAAAATTAGCACCATTTTTAACAATAAGAACTTTTATTGAATAACCCTGTAAAATTTTAACTTAATCTAGCTTTACTAGCAACTGTCCTCGGCTTTCAGGAATATTCACATCCTTTAATCGGCATCTGGTATGTGGGGTTTGATATGTAATCTGTCTAGTAATCTAGTTAATTACAGGGAATTATCATGCAATGCTCAATTCTATGTAGGAGACCCAGCAAGGAATTAACAAGCTCGTCCAACAATTACAGTGCAGTACAGAGGAGAAAGCATCACACACCTCTAACAATGCAGAGTATAGGGAACATAACTTACAAACACAGGCTGACGGACAGTTTAACTCCTTCTGCAAAGGCAAAGTGAAAAATTCTAATTTACAGTTACAGGGTGGGGCATCAGTCAGCACTGAAACGCACAACCTGAACCAATTCCAATTTAAAACTGACCCACGCTTTCACGCATTAGTCCTTTGCTTTAAATTTAATGTAGATTAAAGACCAAGTAAATCCCAAAAAAATAATACTATAAACCAATCAAGATCCTGACATAGGCACATGTAAGGGTGCTAGTGTAGATAGGATTTACTGTACAATTTTATGTTATGAACGTTCAGTTAAAGAAACGTATGTCTGGTACACCAGCGAGGTTTGGCTGAGACGAATGACTGTCAGTCACAGCAAAAATAGCCGCAGCCTACAGTTCACCGCGACCAATCATGCGGCCATAGGGTCCACACGATCGGACATTTTACACGCATACATGATCGCTCGTATCGGTCATGCCCATTGACACCCCACCCATACAAATTTTCTTCCGATGACTTATACCAGTAATATTGGTCAGTCAAGCAAAAATATTGTATGGTTTGTACCCAGCCATGGGAGAGAAAACAGCTTAATTCCTCTAGAAACCTCAAAAACATTGAGAACTGGCTTAATAATAGGCCAACAGAGGCTGGTGTAATAACATTACTGTAGTTCTGGTTGGTACGGGGATACTATATAATATTGAGAATTACTGGTGTTTAATACATATACTGTAGTTCTGGTTGGATACAGGGATACTATATAATATTGAGAATTACTGGTATTAATACGTATACTGTAGGTCGGTTGATACAGAGATACTATATAATATGGAGAATTACTGGTTTAATCGTATACTGTAGTTCTGGTTGGTACAGGGATACTTATATATTGAGAATTACTGGTTTATACATATACTGTAGTTTGGTTGGTACAGGGATACTATTTAATATTGAGAATTACTGGTATTAATCATATACTGTAGTTCTGGTTGGTACGGGATATATATAAATTGAGAATACTGGTATTATACATAACTGTAGTTCTGGTTGGTACAGGGATACTATTTAATATTGAGAATTACTGGTATTATACATATACTGTAGTTCTGGTTGGTATGGGGATACTATAATATTGAGAATTACTGGTGTTAACATATACTGTAGTTGTTGTGATACAGGGATAATATAATATTGAGAATTACTGGTATTAATACATATACTGTATTCTGGTTGATACAGAGATATTATATATATGGAGAATTACTGGTATTAATACGTATACTGTAGTTCTGGTTGATACAGAGATACATATAATATGGAGAATTACTGGTATTAATACATTACTGTAGTTCTGGTGTGGGACAGGGATACTATATACCATATATACTCGAGTATAAACGGTTTTTCAGGCTGTAAAACCAGCCTGAAACTTGGACTCGGTTTATACTCGAGTCACTAAGTTGAAGGTACCTGTAAGCGTCCTCTCCATTCCAGCAGCAGCGTCCTCTCATTCCGGCAGCCGCACGATCATTCCATGTACTGGCGCGCCGGCCGACGTCACTGCCGCGCCAAGCCCGGCGCCAATTAGTGACATCCGCCGGCGCGCCAGTACAGGGAATGAACGCGCGGATCCAGAATGGAGAGGACGCTGTGCCGGGAATGGAGTGGACGCTGCTGCCAGAATGGAGAGAAGACACTTACCTTCAATGCCAGCAACAGGAAACCCTTGGATGGAGGAGAGGCCAAGCTCCTGGATGAAGGAGAGCCCACAGGTACAAACTGAATGGGTGGGAGGGTGAGGGTGCATTCAGATGTTTGGAAACAAACTCCCAGCATGCTTTATTAGCTGGGAGTTGTAGTTTCCAAACATTTGAATGCCAAGTTAACCCTGGTTTATACTCGAGTCAACAAACTTTTATTAGTTTTTAGGTGAAATTGGGTACCTCGGTTTATAATCGGGCGGTTTATACTCGAGATATAATGTAAATTGAGAATTACTGGTGAGTTAATATATACTACGGGGGTAGTTTCTGGTTGATACAGGGATACTAATTTAATATTGGAATTACTAGTATTAATATATACACTGTGGTTCTGGATGGGTTGGGATACTATGTAATATTGAGAAATACTGGTATTAATACATTATTAGTTCTGGTTGATCAGGGATACTATAAATATGGAGAATTACGGTATTAATACATATATTAATTATTAGGTTACCTGTTAGGCGGGTAAAAAGAGGTGAAATGTGAAAATTTGTGTGATTGTTTCTGGTTTGAACTTGATAAACATGTTTTAAATAAAGGTAGTATAGGCAACCAAAAACTCAGACAACACCCCAAGGTATTGCTATAAACAAACATGCATTTATTGTGCACACGACATGTTTGCGACAGTCTAGGTCCTTTCTCAGGGGTGGGGTTTGTCTGAGTTTTTGGTTGCTCTATACTACACACTTTTATTTGAATTTATGCCAGGAACAGACATCTGGGCAACCAAAGTCTATAGGAGATTGTGGTGAGCTGAATCGCATTATAAACATTGTTTTATTTCAACCTCAATTACTATGTTAGGTTACATTACATTAACATTACATCAGAACTTCAGAATAATACAATCATTTAACCAGTCGCTACATTTTAATATCCAATAATAAGATCAGGAAAACTTACAATTTTTTTTGACCAATCAATGGAATGTCTACTTGCATGTCGGGTTGACCATAATATCGGCCCAGTGTATGGGCACCTTTAGGCTGTCCAAGTCCAAAGTTTGTTGTTCTGTTTTCAATGGACAGTAATCAGCAGTAGTATTGCCAAAAACAGAGATTTCAACCCAGTAAATAGCTGTGGACAAGTCAAGCAGGTCGAAATATCGAACTGTGTGTACAGTTGCCAGATATATAGCAAATTACAGGTTCCATTGGGAGCTTCCCATGGGATGGGATTCAAATCTGTCTATTGTCTCTCCAATCAGCATTGCATAATAAGAGGACTTATACTGGGAATGCTATCTTTGTAACCATCTGTCACCTGTAATAAGCTTCATTCAAAATGCCTTTTTGAGCCTATTATTTAAGGCTGCGTTTGCTAGCCCCGTTGCCTGTTATTGTGCCTATCAAGGGCTAGACCACAATAGTCCGCTTTTAAGCTCGATCCGATTGCAATTTTGATCTGATCGACATTTTGAAGCAGACACTATTGACATGGCCCACACTAGTGGGCTGGCGTGTGTTGCCACGCATTGCACATGCAATACGCTAATCTTTCCACATTTTTTGCGCAATCGCATTGGATCCATTGGTGTCGGTGCAGCGCATGTCAATGTCAAGGCGACGGCACATTATGCGTGCACAATTGGCGCATTACACACATGCTTGCATGCCAGTTTCCGGCAGGCGTGGTGCGTGCTTCAGTGTGGCCTAACTGGACAACCATGCCATCAAATCCCTTAGGGAAAAATTGCATGTGATCACATGTCGGCACCATCTGACTGAGAGTGTCCAACGCCAAATCTGTTCCCACCCAACAAGCACCAAAAAGTTACCCCAATAAATCTCTATGGAGTTGTAAAATAAAGACAGATCAAACCAATGGATTTCCATGGGGCTACAGTAGATGGGTAGACTCCACTGAGTTTTCTTGGATCAAATCATGTTATCTCAAACAGTACAATAAGCCACATTAACAGGAACACGACACTGATCCCCAGCCCTAAAATCCCCTGTAGAGACCCAGACCTTGAACTTTACATAAACAATACCTCCACAATTGCAATGATTTCGCTTTATTTTATTTATTTTTATATTGTTTTGTTTTATTTTCCTTCCCGGGATCGGGTCTAGAGCGTAAAGGTTATGGATATAAAGCTACAGGTACTTTAGAGTGAGAAAGGCGTGTTTCAGGGCATCAGCAGAAGTTGCAATATGCTATTATTATCAGAAGTAGTAAAAGTGGCAGTATTGTTATTATAAACCTACCCCTGTAGTGGATTTTATGGGAGGAACTGTGAGATTATAGCTGTATAATCTAACAGTTCCAGGAGGTGAAGGAACCAGAAGCTACAAAGGGGTAGGTTATAATAAATAGCACCCCTAATAAATTAAAGGGATATTAGAGTCACCTTGGAGTTCCGTGCCCTGTATAACTCGGCCTGCAGCTCGTGCTTTTTTTATATGGTCAGGAACTCCTCTGTGACTTATATCCTTAGGGCTCGTTCACACTAGGAAAGGACAAAAATGCATTAAAACGCATTGCGTTAAGTGACGTTTTCAAAACGTTTTTGTATCCGTTGCTGCCCATTTGCGTGTGCGTTTATCCGTTGGTTTACAATGTTTTTGCCTGGATTTTTCGAATTTTGAAGGGGGCAGGAAAAGAACAAAATCAATGTACTTCCTGAGTGTGGGAGTGACATCATACCTTTTGCTCTGCGTTGCCTCTCCAATAAATCTGCCCATTTGTGCAACAAAGCTCTTTTGCAATTTCCAAATGAAATTTTTACTTCATCTTATACAGTTTGTGGCCTTTATCATAAAGTTGAGGATGACCCTGTACTGCATTTATCAAATCATCAGCTGACAAAAAGTTTTCTCTGCATTAGGCAGACTGGCTTGCTGAAATTGCAAAAGAGCTGGCAGACTGACTGGCTGATGGCTGGTAGTGACATGCAAAATGGATGCCTTGCTGATGTCTGGTAGCTAAAATGCAAATGACGCCCTCTGCGTGTTTCTTATAGCCTGCTGATCGGAAATGACATTACAGGAACTCCGGCATCCTTTTCGAAAAATGGGACACAAACGCGTGCATGTTATCCGTTGTATCCGTTGTAAGCAGATTTCATGCATTAACATGTGTGCTGCAGTGGTTTTTAAAACGTACTGGAGCGGAACGGAATATACGCAGCAATGTGAACGATATTATGAAATCCATGGAGTTTTAATGTCTGTCGGGTTTTTTAAACGGACCTGCATTTCTAAAACGGATACAAACTGATTGTTAGGTGAACGAGGCACCTAATATTACAGTGGGGGGTGCTTATTCACTATTTATTAGAAGTTGTAGTAGTAGTGTTATTTTATTGGGAGTAGTAGTATTGTATTATTAGTATTTGTTAGCAGTATGGACTAAATTATTATTATATATTATTATTAATAAAATAATTACTAGCAGTATTGTTTTGTTATTATTAGTAGTAGTAGCAATATTGTTATTATTACTAGCAGTAGTCGTAGCAGGAGAATTGTTATTATTACTAGTAGTAGCAGCAGCATTGTTATGTTATTATTACTAGTAGGTAGCAGTTTTGTATTATTATTACTAGTAGTAGCAGTATTGTATTATTACTAGTAGTAGCAGTATTGTTATTATAGTAGTAGCATTTTTATTAATAGCTGTAGTAGTATTGTTATTATTACTAGACGTAGCAGGGTTGTTGTTATTTACTAGTAGTAGCAGTATTGTTATTATTAGCAGTTGTAGCAGAATTGTATTATTACAAGTAGTGCAGTTATTGTAAGTAGTAGTTGCAGTATTGTTATATTAGCAGTAGCAGCAGAATTTTTATTATTACTAGTAGTAGCAGTATTGTTATTGTAAGTAGAAGTAGGCAGTATTGTTATTATTAGCAGTAGCAGATGTGTGTGTATTATTATTATTGTTGTAGCAGTATTGTTTTGTAGTAGTATTAGCAGTATGTTGTTATTATTATTAGCAGTAGTAGCAGAATTATTATTATTATCATTAGTAGCAGAAATTATTTATAGTAGTAGTAGCAGTAATTGTTTTATAAGTAGTAGTAGCAGTATGGCAGTATATATTAGCAGTTGCAGCGAATTTTATTTATAGCAGTAGTAGCGCTTTTTATTATTAGCAGAGTCAGAATTGTTTTATTATATAGTAGATAGCAGTTACTATAAATAGTAGTAGTAGATAGTAGTATTGCTCTTATTATTATTATGAAGAGTAATAGCAGGAATGTTACTATAAATTTAGTAGTAGTGGTGTTTTATCATTAATAGTTAATTAATTAGTAATAGCAGTATTGTTCTTATATTACAAATAGTAGTAATAGCAGTAGTTTATTACTATTATTATAATAGTGTAGTAGTAGTAGTAGTAGTAATTGCTTTTATATTATCTTAGTGTTTATTGCTACATTTCTGTGTGATGGGGTTATATTGCCATATATGCCACTACAAATAGGGGGAACTTCATATTTATCTTTGCGTTTTGCTGCTGTCTCCCTGGTCGTTTTGCAGCGATTTAATTAAATGAAAACATGTTCATCAACGGAGAGGGAAGTGCGCTGTAAGTGTGTGGAAGATGCAAGGTGGTGGAATGCGTGAAAGGGATTTTGATAAACACTTATAATGTGAATGAGCCCTTCAGATCCCTTCAGAGCTGCCAGATCATGAGGACAAAAAATCAAGGAACTCCTATTAAAAAACATATGCAGCATGGCTGGAGAGAATAAATTGCAATCACTTTGCAATCAGTGCAGCCCTGCTAATGACATTTTTGTGTCCCTATTAGATGGTCCGGTCTCCAGTGGGTGACAGGGTTTGGGGGTTTAACAATGGATTCTAGCATTTTAGTGCAGAGATTTCACGAAGGGGTTAAATGGACTAGTTCTTCCTGTTCCCCTGCACATTGCAAACATTAACTGTTGGGTGGCAGGCAGATTTAGCAGGGAGAAAAGATGATGAAAGGGGGTGCCATACTGATCCACCATGCAGTGACAGGTCACAGTCATGAAGGGTAGTGAATAACTCACTGTTAGTGCTGATCCTTGGATTCCCTCGTCCTTCAGGTGAGACAGCAGTGGGACGCAGTTCCCCCTACCCCTTCTGGTCTCTCGCTCTCCTTCTGATCCAATGGCTTTTGATTTCCCCTGGAGATTTGGGAACGTAACACAACAAACCAACCCACCTATCACCGCACTGCACACGAGCTCCACTAGCGAGCAGTCGTGGAGAAATGTGCAGTTACTATGACTGTTTTGCTTATCTTGTGTATCTTTTGGAATTGGCTTTTACTTTCTGTAAACTACGTTAAAATCAGTACTGCCCTGACCTGGTGAAGAGGGTTAGCCCTCGAAAGCTTGTCAACTAAATAAACTGTAGCAGGTACGATCTTTGCACCCACCCACAACCCCTGAGCGCGACGGACGGTCATTCTGGGGTGCAGCCCTACCTCTATACCCTCACAAGTTTTTAAATCTCCTGTACCTGCTCCGACCTTGTGTCTTGCACCAAACCTACTTCCCCCATATTGCTCCAGCCTCTTTCTTTACCTTTGGGACTCCTCAATAATATGTCCCTGACATTTCTGTTCTGACATAGAGCCTGCTTATTCTATTGCTGGCCTTAGATAGTCAGTGAGACAGGATCGTGATTGGGGAACTAGGGAAAACCAATGGGGTGATGACCGTTTAGGGTCTCACCCTGTGTTCTATTAGGGATGGGGCATGCTTTATTATATAACTGGGCTTTAGATAAACGTAATGCTGTGGTAGCAAAATGCAGAGATGAAGGCGTGTTAAAGTAATTACATCATGAAGATTAAAATGAGTCAGGGCTGCAGCAGATGGGACATTGTGTGTATCCAAGAATGGGGGGTAGGAAGGAATGTCTGGTGGAGGTTGTTATACAGTTATAGTGACTGCCTATGGACCTTCTAGTGAATGACACATGGCAGCACGCTGACTCAGCATGGAGAGTTTTCAGTATCGGGTGAGATGTGACAGTGACAGATTCTAAAAAATGTCACGAAACTTAATTTTCCTGGAAGTAGTGGCTGTGGCCATATACCTGCAAAGTCTCCTTGTTTCCCGAGACAGATTGTTTTTGGGCTTGGATTGCTGTCCAGGACTGTGGTGCCATATGGTGTTCTGTGGGTGGGGCTGGGGCATTCCAGGGGAGAGGCTGGGTGGGCCAGTAAGCGTGAGCGTGAGCAGTCTGGGTCGGGTCATGGATAGGTTCAATCCGCATCATGACTCGCATTATCAAAATATCTATTGGACCCAAAGATTGTTTGTTTCATATAACATCCCGAGGCTTCTAACAATTGTGCAGGTGCCTTTTGGTTGTATTGGAAGAAGAGTATTAAGAAATTTCTGTTGATCAGTCAAGCAGATTTTGGGTTTTCGAGATCTTTAATCATCCCTAGGACACAATTCCAGTGCGATTCCTGTGGTTTGGGCATGCGATTTCTCCTTTTGAGATACAAAATGCAATTGCGCATAAAATGGTGATGCATGTGATTGCATATCGCAAAACGGATACGCAATCGCTCGTGCACCAAATTAGTTTCCGGTGCGTTTCCGCGTTCTATGTTATGTAAGTGTGGCCTAGCCCTAATGATTGAATTTACAAGGAAGGTTGGTTACCTCCAATGTCCATTTATATTATATATCTAAGGATGAAGAGCCAGAGCCCTCCAAGGACTTATTTTCATACATATATTTATTAACTCATAGAAGCTCGTGCTACCTACGTGTTCGGCCCTACACACAAAGGGCCGACATCAGGGTTACAGATCAAACACACATGAGTTAATAAATATATGTGGAAAGAAGTCCGTGGAGGGCTCAGACTATCTTTGATTCCGTCTCTATTACGCTTCACCAGGCAAAATACCACTGGACAGAGGGCAAATGATCTGCAATCTACTAATATATAACAGAGTTGGAGCGAAGGCACTCTCAGGAGTCTATTATGTTTGCCAAAAAGTTAAGTTTTATACAAAGTCCTGAGAGTGCCTTCGACTCCTACAGCGTGTATGTTTCTTCCCCAAGGGCACCACGGCCAACTAATGGGAATGGAGGTGTGATCGCTTCGCATTGAACATCAACGCGTTTCGGCTAAAGAATAAGCGTCCTCAGGATGTGACGTACCATGTGGGTAACCCAACTTTATACCCTAACACCCAGCCCATGTGAGAGGAAACACATACGAAAAGATTAAAACAATAAAAGCAATTAAAAATCAATAAGACATAATGCACAAATGTTCATAAAAGGGGAATCCAGCTACAAAGTATTACGCATGTAAAATACCAAGACACAGAGAGGAAGTAAAATACAGCTACTGGAAACAAGGCATCAAGCAACAATGTATCAAAAGTAAGGGGCTGCTAGACAGATAGGAAAAGACATAATGTATCAATCCCGTATTCACAAAAAACAATGCAGTGAAAGTTGCTCATTAACCCCTTAGGTTGCTAAAGTCCCAAGTCGATGTATCCATCGGGCTTCCTCTGTAACAGCACCTTGATCTGATCAATATTGGACCGTATCGATCGGGCACTAAGCCCATCAAAGATCATGCATCTAAGGGATGATAACGGGTGGCCCATTTTTTAAAATGTCGCGCAACCGACAGGTCACCAAATCTACAGTTGGAAACAGCAGATTCATTTGATTGAGAGCTTGTCGTGACAGAGGAACGGTGGTTGGCCATCCTTTCTTTAAAAGATGTCCTAGTTTCCCTATGTAGTACAGTCCACATGGGAGCAAACAATAAATAAATAACACATCTACTGCACAGGAGAACCTCTGTCTAATATCGCATCCATCGTGGATGAGCAAAATCCTTGCCAGTCAGGGATCGGAGGTAATGCAGTCTGGACACCTATAGCAGCCCAGTTTTGAATTGGACAAAAAATTAAACAGATTTGCCCTACAACAGGCGAAGGTACTGTGTCCATTCGTACCAAATAACTGGCCAAATTCGTCCCTCCTGTACGTATGTCTAAGTCGGGTATTCTGGAAAGGGGATGCTTGTCCTTTAACCAGGTCCCAATATTTTTCAGTCACAGCTCTCATTTGTTTACTTTGGGGTGTATATGTGGTACAAAAATCTAGGACCAATTCCTTGTCACACTTCGACCACCCCACAGAGGAATGCCTTCTTAATGTGTAGATCTAGCCTCTGGAGTTCAATATTCCAACATGGTGTTGGATAGCCGTATAAACTAACGTGCTACATGTCGGTCCAGTTGCACCTCCGCACGGCGACAGTCCAGTATTGTTCCGAAAGAACTCGCAAACAATTGGCATATATGCCAGACCACATTTGGTCCTGTACGGATGGCAACTGGACGCATAGAAAGGAGGAGAGTTCATGCAACAGCTGTTGATTGTTAACACACCTATCACAAAGAGTGTGAGACTGATCAACCAATGTTTTAAAAAAGGGAGCTGATTCCAAATTGGCATTTGCTCATAATATGGGTTGGATACCCACTAAAACTTGTGGACTTCTAACTACTGGCTACCCACGCGCTGTCCAGTGTTGTACACTGCTGCCCAAATACACAAGCTATGACCCTTATTGTGTCTTCCTATGGGTCCCTCTTTAAACCCATAGCACAGGGCATATTGAGTGGTTTCTACAGCCAGCGTAAAGTGCATGCCCTCATATATACGTGACAGTCAGCATTGTTGCACATGTAACCACTGTCTATTGGTATGCAATGTTTTTGTGATGACTTGTGATGTTAAGAGTTTATACACCATTATTCCACATGATGAAAGCAGGCAATTGAGGATGCCGTGTGGCCCTGTTGAATCCGAGCATAGGGGTCTCCCATTGACGGTTTGTTAGATCTTTTACGTTTTTATTTTAGTTAACAAATTTTCCAATTCAAGTCGGATTCTATGTGCAATGCTCTGGGGTAGCCATGGGATCTGAATGTGGCGCCCACGGGTAGCCAATTTGTACATGGCCATGTTTGAGGAGGTTTATTTTCCCCACACATCGATAGGGGTTGGTGTATTTTACAGGAGGTGGTAATAGATGACCTCATCTTCTCTGGGGTGGCACCAGGGAAAGGAGGCTGAGCATTTTGTACGGTTCTCTCAACGGGTTAGACACTCCTGTCAAATTCACCTGTGTAATGTGA
>JAACNH010004763.1:0-22811 GCA_019447015.1 Hymenochirus boettgeri | reverse complement strand
TTGGATCCAATACATTTATATTCCCTTCTTTAGAGGCTATGAACGAATGTAAAGGGGTTGATTCTGTTTCCAGAGCTAAAGTGCTGTTCATGGACATTCATTTGTATTTGGGGTTATTAAAATGAATTGTGCTCTGGAACCCTGGCTTTTATTATACAGTATGTGTGATGGGAGAGATGGAACAGGGATCATTGATCTATCTGCAGAGGTATATGATTTGTAAAATGTGTATTGGTTAATTAGTGAGTTGTGATGTCATATGTGCTGCTGTAGAGACTTACATTGCTATGGAGTTCTAATAACCGTGTTTCATTGACTTATAACATTAAATTATATATTATTCTATATTTAAAATACCTGCCGTGCTGCAAAATAAATTGCCAACGGAGGGGGTTAAAAAAGGATAAAACGCAATCAAAGGCTGTCCCTGAAACCACAAGCATCCCTAGGCATTGCCCAATGATTACGGGGTGGGGGGGTGGGGTGGTGGGGGGGTGCTGTAATGTTTGTGGTGTGATGGGTCATTCTGGGGCATTGTTACTCCCCCACCTCAATCTGCAATCTGTCCAATAAGACATTGCATTGTGTGGTTACAGAAAGTGACAACTAATGATGGACGAACTCCCCAGGGTTGAATCTGCCAGTTGTTCAAAACTTTTTAGGAAGATCACGAACCCGACACTCTAATCCTGGGTTAAAGAAAAAATGTGGCAGTGCCTGGGTTTAGCATGTGGAATTATAAAACCATGTGGTACATCCTTATCTACCCTCTGGATGGCTCAAGATGCTTCAGCTACAGCCCCCAAAATACTGGAGGGTTAAAATTCTTCTACTACAACAGGGTGCCTGTACATTTTAACAGGTTTTCTTTCGGCCTGGGGACGGGGGATCTGTCCAGCTAGGTGCACAATGGACTGAGGTTCCATCAATGGAAAACAAAGCGTTACGACATTTCGCTTGTCATCTGACTGGCCTTCCATTCAGGGACCTTCTGAATGCAAGGTGTGATTGCATAGTGGCTAAGAGGTGTTATCAAAACTGCCCAGAGTAAGGTGTCAAAACAGCATTGTACATGGCAGGCAGTTGGTGTCGAACCCCTCCACCTCTATTCAGGCTTAGTTTCTTTATTTCACATAAATGGCCTCCTTGACACTTCTCTTGAACCAGCCCTGTTCCTTTGCCAAGATTGGACATTACAATCCTCAAAGCATGTCTTTATTCCTTGCATTCAGAAGGTCCCTAAAACCTGGCTGTGAAATGCTAATTGGGACTTTCCAGGGTACTTAATTGCCAACAGATTCTTGTACAAGTCATTCTAAATTGAGAAAGCCAGTCGATTACTAGCAAAATGTCTTCAGTCTAAACTATAAGTCCAGTGGATCAGTCTGAATACAACAGATATACCATAACCTGGATGGAATAGAACATTCACAAACATTACCTTTAAATGCTTTACAATAATATCTGAGACAGGGCTGATGCAATAAGAGGTGAAAAGGTTTAGTACTATTAATTTTTAAACCAATTGGATGTTATTGGTTCCTATTACTGGGTGACTTCAGTTAGATAACGTCTGATTGATTGCTGCAGTTTATTGGCACTTGCACCTTTATTGCATCAGGCCGATACTTTTTTTCCTTAATAAATAGAAAATAGAAACACCAGGGGATTCTTCTTACCGTGTTCACCAGAAGGATATTATCTGGTTTGATATCCCTGAAAGAAAGAAAAAATACAGCGCAGGTTAAAAAGTGACCCATTACTTTTCATTGCTGGGAATATTCCAGTTTGTCTCTATCATAGTTTGGATTTACAGTTCATGGTAGAAAATAAAATATAAAGAAATTCAACTTTAATAAAAAAGAAGTGAAAAGTGTAGGTATTTTTGACAGGCTTATTTAAGCAATAGGAACATGTCATTATAATTCAATTCGTTTTTATGGCACACATTACGATAGGAACAGTCATTTCAATATTATCACATTCCTTTTAATCAAGTACACAATCTTTTATTGTTTACTCGCTGGAAAATGATAGATGTGTGAGGAATGTGACTGTGAAATAGCTATGGTCTCTAGCTTGCTTTTTTCTTGCAACTTTGAATATTATTCTTTATTATCCAGCCGCTTGGATGATATTCATTGGAATTTAATTGGAGATAAAGGAGAATCAATTCAACTCCTTGTGCCTGTTCTTCCTGCCATAATTAGTACCCAGGATGAGGACCATCAGATATATGCAGAACGACTTACCTAAACATTCCTTTACTGCACCGGTTCCTGATTCTGTGTGAGTGTGTCTTCTCGTTGGCCTGATTGCCGGTAACTGGGGGAGGTGGAGCAGACAAGTTACAGCAAAAGAAGTTTAGTAAGTCACTGTGCAGACCGAACCCATTAGCGTAATTACACTACAGCAGCGCCACCATCATGGGGCCCCCAGGATCAGCTGTTCTTAAATGCTGATCATGTGTCCTCAATAAAGGTACATGTGATCAGCTGTTTAAAAAGACCAGTACCAGTCTTTTAAACAGCTGATTGTGCATATCTTTACTGTAGATGCTTGATCAGCTGTTTTAAAACAGCTGATGGGTCAGAGCAGGGGGGTGTAGGGGGTGCATCAGGGGCCAGGCCCAAGCCTTGGGAGGGCCCGGACCCCTGTCATTGTGCTCCTGTCTGAAATGAACCTAGGGGTGATGGCCTAGCAGTTTTGGTTACTATTCAGGTGTGGAGGGGAGTATTATCTCCTTTAAATCCTTTATAGGATAGGTCCCGATATCAGGCACGCAGGATTTTTGCAATGCGCGTGCTATGCCTGATAAGCTATATGCATTGCGATCCTGTACCATCTGTGTTATTAGAAAAATTAGAGTCTCACAGGGACCCGCCCTAAGAGAAATCTCTATTGAGTGGCTATAGGATGGATCAAACTTGCAAAGTTAAAATGAAAAATACCTGTGGCTGGGAGGTGGGATTGGTAATTTCTACTTCCCAATAGGGGGATGAAAAGCGGATGTGTTGATGCTCCTGAACAAAATGAATTCCCCTTCCCCAGTATTTTTCCTTTTTAAAAGTACATTTTTTTAGTTGTCCTTTAACACAAGGTTATATAATCAGTCAAGTCAGTTTGAATTACTGTGCATCACGATAAAGAACACCATCACTAGAGTATTTTATGTGGATATTGAAAATAAATGTATTTTATTTGTGAGGGCTCATTCACACTAGTCCGTTTTTGGTGCGTTTTTCTGAACGGACCGTTTTTAAAACAAATGGACTTCCAAGCGTCGCGGCTGGAATAGAGTGTATAGGACAGACCGCTTTCAGTATATTTTTGTTTCCGGACAGAAATGTGAGCAGCAGTGCGTATTTTTTAATGGACCAGGTTACCGTAATCCGATCATTCAAACAATGAAAAACGCACGTTTCTGTCCGTGTCTAGTGTGAACGAGGCCTTTCAGGGTGTTGGGAGCTTCTCCGCGATGTAAAAGCTTTTTAAAATGAAAATAATATTTTTAATATTGAAAATGTAGAACTCGACACCCTCCAGATTCTAGAAGCCCTAAGACTTCAGGACACTACAGACATTGTCCTTCTCACACCCCCAGCCCACTTGGTTAAGAGAAATCTGAGCTCTGTGGCTTATTACTGCTGCTACTGGCCAATATTGCAAACCCAATGGGATTGTGGAGGAATGGAGCTGATATAGGAACAATTTTCCAACATTAAGGGTATGTCCATCAAAAAAGTAAGGTGGTTTCTATCTGATTTACTGAAGAACAGAGGTAAATGCAATAATCTCTTACCTCCCTTTCTTCAGTAAATCTTACAGGAGAGGAGGAGACACTTACCCCACGACCCGCTCCAGCACCGAATTCCCCGATGCCTCTGACGCATCTCCACAGTGGAAGGAGTGAGGATGCGTAGGAGACTGTCAGTGAAGTCGGTGCTGAGCGGGTCTGTGGGTAAGTGTCTCCTCCTCTCCTGTAAGATTTCTGAAGAACGGGAGGTAAGAGATTATTGCATTTACCTCCTGTTATTCAGTAAATCAGAAACCAACCAAAACCTTCCCTCTGGCACCTGTAGGCACTGATACACACAGAACCTTCCCTCTGGGCCTGACAGACACTAATACACACAGCCCTTCCCTCTGGAGTCTGACAGGCAGTGATACACACAGCCCTATCCCTCTGGAGTCTGACAGGCACTGGTACACACAGACCCTATCCCTTTGGGACCAGACATGCACTGACACACAGGCCCCTATCCCTCTAAGTCTGACAGGCACGATACACACCGCCCCTATCCTATGGGACCAGACAAGCACTGATACACACACCCCTATCCCTCTGGAGTCTGACAGGCAGTGATCACACAGCCCTATCCCTCTGGAGTCTGAGGCCCTGGTACACACAGACCCTATCCCTTTTGGACCAGACAAGCACATACACACAGCCCCTATCCCTCTGAAGTCTGACAGGCACTGATACACACAGCCCCTATCCCTATGGGACCAGACAAGCACTGATACACACAGCCCTATCCCTCTGGAGTCTGACAGGCACTGATACACCAGACCCTATCCCTCTGAAGTCTGACAGGCACTGATACACACACCCCTATCCCTATGGGGCCATACAAGCACTGATACACACACCCCTATCCCCCTGGATTCTGACAGGCACTGATACACACAGACCCTATCCCTTTGGGACCAGACAAGCACTGATCCACACCGCCCTATCCCTCTGGAGTCTGACAGGCACTGATACACACAGACCCTATCCCTTTGGGACCAGACAAGCACTGATACACATAGCCCCTATCCCTCTGAAGTCTGACAAGCACTGATACACACAACACCTATCCCTCTGGGGCCATACAAGCACTGATACACACAGCCCTATCCCCCTGGAGTCTGACAGCACTGATACACACAGAACCTATCCCTTTGGGACCAGGCAAGCACTGATACACACAGCCCTATCCCTCTGGAGTCTGACAGGCACTGATACACACAGACCCTATCCCTCTGAAGTTTACAGGCACTGATACACACAGCCCCTATCCCTATGGGACCAGACAAGCACTGATACACATAGCCCCTATCCCTCTGAAGTCTGACAAGCACTGATACCACAACACCTATCCCTCTGGGCCATACAAGCACTGATACACACAGCCCTATCCCCCTGGAGTCTGACAGGCACTGATACACACAGACCCTATCCCTTGGGACCAGGCAAGCACTGATACACACAGCCCAATCCCTCTGGAGTCTGACAGGCACTGATACACACCGCCCTATCCATCTGTAGTTTGATAGGCAATGATCACACAGCTCTATCCCTCTGGGCCTGACAGGCACTAATACACACAGCCCTATCACTCTGGGGCCTGACAGGCACTGATAAACACATCCCCTTTTTTTCTGGGGACTTACAGGTACCGTATTCATACACACAGACCCTATACCTCTGGGGCCTAACTAGCACTGATACACACATCCCCTATCCTCCTGGGGCCTGACAACCACTGATACACACAGCCCCTATCCCTCTGGGGCCTGACAACCACTGATACATACAGCGCCTATCCCTCTGGGGCCTGCAAAACTGATACACACAGCCCCTATCCCTCTGGAGTCTGACAGGCACTGATACACACATACCTCTATCCCTATGTGACCTGACAAGCCTCATACACACAGACCCTATCCCTCTGGGCCTGACAAGCATTGATTCACCGCCCCTATCCCTCTGGAGTCTGACAGGCACTGATAACACAGCCCCTATCACTCTGGGCCTAACAAGCACTGATACACATAGCCCCTATCCCTCTGGGGCCTGACAACCACTGATACACACAGCCCCTATCCCTCTGGGGCCTAACAAGCACTGATACACACAGACCCTATCCCTATGGGACCTGACAAGCACTGATGCAAACAGCCCCTATCCATCTGGGCCTGACAAGCATTGATTCACACAGCCCCTATCCCTCTGGAGTCTGACAGGCATTGATATACACCGACCCTATCCCTATGGAACCTGACTGGCACTGATAAACACAGCCCCTATCACTCTGGGCCTGACAAGCACTGATTCACACAGCCCCTATCCCTCTGGAGTCTGACAAGGCACGGATAACACACTGACCCTATCCCTATGGGACCTGACTGGCACAGATACACACAGCCCTATTCCTCTGGGGCCTGACAAGCACTGATACATACAGACCCTATCCCTCTGGAGTCTGACAAGCACTGATTCACACAGCCCCTATCCCTCTGGAGTCTGACAGGCACTGATACACACTGACCTATCCCTATGGGACCTGACTGGCACAGATACACACAGCCCTATTCCTCGGGGCCTGACAAGCACTGATAATACAGACCCTATCCCTCTGGAGTCTGACAGGCACTGATACACACAGCCCTATCCCTCTGGGAAAACCCCTTAAAGCCCTGATACAATTGGGAGCATCAGAGGAAGCATTGTAGGAGTGCGATCGTGGGTAAGTTAAAAGGTTTTGTTGCTTGCTCCTGTTAGATTAATTAAGACTCAGCCAATCACTGACACGGCTGCTGGTACGGCCCCTTCTCCTGCTTTTGTGTATGAAAGAAGCAGCAGAAGGTAGCCGAGGGAATAAGGGCTGGTACTGGTAGTATATTTAGGCACCAATTTCAGACATTTCAACCTAGCAAAGTTTAGGTTTGCAGAGATTGCCTGCATCATAGAATTTTTTTGCCACTTTAAAATTATTTGCACTGAAGCAGCAACATAAGGCAACAGGATGGAGAGGAGAATACCCCACTGCACATGCCAGAAACCTCAAGGAGGAACAATTAAAGGCGGAAACATATTATACCAGGAACAGGCTCCCACTCTTCAGTTTCCTGGACTGTATTTCGGCCATACCGGACAACCATATACAGCAGAAGAGAAAGATAGGGGTCATTTAACACTACACAGTGGGCTCACAGTGTGGCAAATTTCAGTAGGGGGGTTGACATGCCCTTTATGGGGAAGGATATACAGTATTATATATGGGTGAATATATCCTTTAATTAGAGTCGTTATTATATTACTTTAAACATTGAATCATTTATTTTCTCAGCTAAAGGTATACCTGTGCAAGTCAGTAAATCGTTACACTACTGGAAGTCGTCTAGTTCCTTCACTAGCACAGGGTGATAGAAAGCAGCTCTTTGGAAATCTCCAATTATTATTATTTGATAAGCAAATGAGATTTCCTGAATAAACATTGGAATGGAGGTGGTAGGGGGTAGGAGGTAACTGACACAAACTTGTCTCCTCAGCAGTTCTGGTCTGTAAGGCCAGCGGAAACTAGCACACGTGTTTCCATTGCGCTCATGCAATGTTGTGCAATAAGAGCGCATGGGACTGACAGAAGAAAAGCGGATCGCATTCGCTCCTATTAATGGATCGCACAGCAATGATTAGTATGGCCTAGCCCTTGGTCAGGAAAAAGTATTTGAACCTGAACTTTTCCTTAAGTATATTTGACAGAACCCCCAGGGAGCAAATAAGAATAAGATAAATTGCTCTAGCTAGGAAACATGAGGCCTTCGTGGATGATTTCAGTGGTTATTTATAAATGTGTTATATCGTATCTCATCTATGGTAAGAAAATATATATTACACATCCAGTAGTTAAACTTTAGCATAAGCTGCTATTGGACTATTAGTGGTCATTGTTTTGTACACAAATCAACAGACACATACTGAAAGAAAACAGAACCTATGTTTATGGTATTTTTAAGGCAATTTATTGTTATTTCTTGAAATGCTTTTTAGTTAAAAAGGCCCATGAGATGCTGGGATTGGTGTGATTGGTTTGTATGGAAATATGGCCACTTTTCATAACGTAACTTAACTCAGACTTTGGCCATCCTTGGAGCTCTTGTTACATCACAATATCCTATTATGGTCTTACTTCACGGATGAGTCACTCTCCATCCATCCTCATTTATCTTTTCTGCACTAAATTGTCTCCAGTACCTCTCTATTTCACACTTCACATCCGATCCGCTTTTCAGCTCATCCTTCTCTATTTCCTATTTTCCTTGATTTACATTTTTCATTTAACCGCTGTTTTTCCTGCTTTGACATTTTTACTTTGCCCATAAATGTATTAGTGTATTCTAAGTATGTATTTATCTTTTGATATGTTGGTTTTAGTGCATTTCTATAACTAGTGTTTTTGCTCCATCCCCTTCTGGTCCAGGACCTAACCAATGGAAAGACACATTCTTCAAGAAGCCTCTTTCCCCTTTGGATAGATCCCAGACTTGGAGCTTGGAGAATGCAATTGTCCTTTAAATACTAATACAGATACGTATTGCACCCTTCCTATAAAACTATGTTATAGCAACTAGTAAAGGAAATGAAGGAGAAATGAGGGAGGACAGCCAGAGAAATGAGGGAGGACAGCCAAGGTGACATGGTAGAGCCAACTGAAAATCTTCTAATATTATAAATGGCAATAAACTTAAAAAGAAAGGGAATTATTTGGGCTGCCTGATCAAATAAAGGTTTTCCTGATTTTGCACTAGGGATCTCTGTGTAAAATTAATTTCATTTTATTTTTGATTTCATTTTATTGTTATTATTCCTGCTCTGTCCCTTACCCGCAGAGTAGGCATGCTCAGTATCCTACAGCTAAGGTGAGACAGAGGAGCTGATTGAAGAGCTTTTAATATCATCCCATATCAAGTTAAAGATTTCCAGATTTTGCACTATTGATTATGGGGAGAAATGATTTACATGCACAAGATACACCATTTCAATTAGCCCTTTTAACTTTAAATAAGATTACTTTTAACTTTTGATTTAAAGGAGAACTATTGTCTAAAACACATTCATTCTAACAGTCCAAAAACCTCTGGATAAAACATTTCACTAGAATTTCTGGATAATTCTGAAGCTAGGATATTCCTGGATAAAAGAAATGAAATCTTTCACTACAGTAGTAATGTTCAGAATAAGATGTATTTAAAGCAGCACATACACTGTAATATGGCTGCAAGATGGAGTAACATATTACTACTTCCCAATCAAAATCTGATCAGGAACCACCAATTTATTTTCAAATCTGCTAATGATAACGGGCCTGATTGGCCTGCTGGAACATTTTTCTGCTGGTCCGATCACCATTTGTTCAGAAGACTGCCTAATATTTCCAGGCAAATATTAATTAATATATTGCATTATCAACTCAGCCCTCGAAACAGCTGAAAAAAATTGATCCAATATTCAAATATTCCTGCCTTCATACTAGTTCTCCAGAAGTGTTGCCATTGGGGTCATTTATATATATTATATTTACGTATGAAACATTTGGCAGCTCTAATAATGATTCCATATTGTGTTCCTGGCTGGTGGAAACAAATTATTACCAGCATTTTATCCATATGGCCAGCCAATGTTCGCTGTAAATGACAGAAACAGAGTGTATAGTCTGACATCTTTATGTAAATTCCAAGAGGCATAAGAACACTATGTTGTAAAATGATGTCCATTCTAATATAACCATGGAAATGTTCACCTGTTATTACAGTACATGGATCATCTCTGCTGTTATGTTGGAATGGCTGCAATTCCATTATTCTATGAATAATTATGGACAAAATCCACAACATACCGTATAAGTCTGCTGGGATTTTCCTACCAAGTAATGTCTGAAATGATGAATGGCATTTCTGCTATTTTAGAATGAATGTCATTTAAAATATTGAATTTTTTTGTACGGTACTGCTAATAATATCTAGCAGTTTGTAAATAATATTTGAAATTTTGCAAAGCCATAATCTGACCGTGGGTGTATTAAAGGGGAACATATATTTTAAAGAAAAATAAACAGTATTTTTTCATCCCAATTCAGCATTTTGTCTGTATAGAATAAATGCTCCGAAATACTGAATTCCTGTTGCAGGACCCCTAGTAAAGACCGTTATGGTCTTGCCCTTGACCCAGTGCCTGGTATGATTCAGTTGCTCAGTAGAGATAGAGCATGTTTGACCCATCCAACAGCCAATCAGTAGAAATTACTGTCAGGAACATTCCAAGGATGTGGTGCATTCTGGGAAGAAGAAGGACCGTTAGAACCTGAAATGTCAGCTCACTAATGTCAACAGCAGGGAAGTTAGCACATAAGATATTTGTCTTAAAACGCAAACATACTCCTAATTAGCTAGTGGTTAATAATTTGCACTCTTGTCCTCATTGACACAAAGGATTTTTTGATCTATAATTGATCATAGCATACCTTGTACTGTTCTATGCCTTACAAACACAGATTCAGTAAAAGTTCTTATTGTAAAATGGTGTTAATTTTGCCCCAACAATCAGATCTTATTAACATTTAAAAGCACACCATTTTAAAGATAAAAACTTTGATTAAATAACCCTGCATGTGTCCATCAATTTTCTACTTCTGACTCTTCTGCCCAGTGGCCACAAATTTTCCATCTTGCGGTCAGGCTTTTGTTCAATAACTCCAAACACCGAGGGGGAGTTAGCGCAAATTAGTGCAACTTTAACTCTTATTTAGCACCGGATACGCGAGTTACGCAAAAGACATTGCGTTTGCACTACTTTTAGCGCATGATTTTAATGCAGACTAACAGCCGGTGCTAAAAATCATGCAATCCCATGTGCACTAATGCGATATTGAATCGTGAAGGGAGATTTACCTGGAGCTATAATGGCTCTGGGTAAATCTCCCCCAGAGGTCTAGTTATTGGGCAAATTGGAAGAAATTGATTTTTGGAAGATAAGATCAAAGAGATCAAATCTTCCAAAAACATTAATCCATGTCTGTCCAGCCTAATACCGGCTTAACACCTATAAGACATTAGATTTGGTGTTGAATTCATCATTCAGTCATCAAATTTAAATAATGTCTAAAGTCACACTACTTTTCTGTCGGTCCTGGCCATTTAAGTCTATCACAAAAAAGATCGGAACAGGTTGGAATATCAACTGAACATCATAAGAATGTTGGAAGGTAATAATCCTTGTGTTTGGCTAGCATTAACACATAAAAAAGATGGTGACTCACATTTCTTTGACTTCCTTTGCTTCCAATTGGCTGATCTCTAGTCAAATGAATGGGAGTTTGTGCATGCGATGGCAAAATATTATTAAAGGGGAACTAAAGACTCCTATTGTCTATTGAGACAACCATGTCCCAATAAACAGCACATTCACAAAGAAACAAGCCATGTCTCACTTCCCCCCATGCTGTGGCTGATGGTTAATTAATGATAAATCTGTGGGTACTAGTGGTCAACTCCATAATTCATCTCTCTGAGTGTGCTGGGATTCTTACAGGGAGATTCAATAAAAAAAATGGCGTTAAAAATGGTGCTAATTTTGCCCCAACCATTAGATCTTATTAAAACATTTGAAAGCAACATACGATTGGTTAGGGCAAAATTAGCACCATAAGAACTTTTATTGAATAATTAATGTATGCTGCAAACTTCATGTGCTCTCTAGAGCACAACAGATCAAACCAAAAGTAATCTTTGCATTTTTTTCTAACAGCATTGAGGAAAAGGAATTCTTTGGATTTGAACCTGTGTCCTCAAGGACACAACAATACAATAAACAATAAAATAGGTACATTTAAAATCTCTCAGTCATTTACCCAGAGCCGCTATCGAGCTGGGTAAATGCTCCTTCTGCATTTAATAATGCATTTGTGAATGTGGGTAAATCCAGTTAAGGGATTTACCCACTGCAGGATTTTAACGCCAGCTGTTTGCTGGCGTTAAAAGCCTGCGCTACAACTAGCGCAAACACGATATTAAATCGAGAGCGTCGGATGCGCGGTTGATTTTTGTGTAACCGCTCATCCAACGTTAATATTGAGTAAGTAAATACAACTTACTAGAAAAGAATCTTACACTGTATAGGTGTTTTTGGGAGAAAAGCTTTTACATTAGAATTTAAAAAAAATGGTTTAGTTCTCCTTTAGGATAATTAACCTTTGCCCCACTAAGCATGCCGTTTGCCTATTTATCCCTTTGTTTGTACGGGCAGTATTAGTCTAAAAATCCAAAGACAATTTCCTCTCTAGTACATTGGCTGGAACCCAGTGCTCCAGGCATTTGTTTCTATCAACTGACCTCTCGGACCATTATCTTCTTTAAAGGGTATCTCCACTGAGGAAAAAGCATTTTTTTTTTGGTTTATTTTAAAGTACACCATCCCCCCACCTTTCCCCGAATTCCTTTTCGTTTGATTGCAGAAGCATGGGAAAGTTGTGCAGGTTCCTGGGGGTGTGTCTTCCCCTGTGCTGGGAGTGCTGTCACTCAAGTGCATCATCATGGTAGCAGACACACCACTTGGCTGCAGTAAGAAATCCTTCCTCCCTGACTCTCTAAGTTTATTTTTCCAGCTGATTATGCAGAGAGAGACAGGGAAGGAAAAGTTAAACCCTCTTCCCACATACTGTAACAAATACAGGGGAACTTGTGTGTTTTAATAAAGATTTGTTGTGTCTAACTCTAAGATTGATTTCATAGGGGATGCTGGGAATATGAGGCAATCTGGTATGGGAGGGAGTGGGAGAGAGAAAAAGGAAGTACCTGATTACTCCTCCATTAATTAGTGAGGTCAGCGCTTGCTGCTGTGATGGTCATGTGATTGTTTCCTCCATTTAGCTTGGAGGTGGTGTGTGTGTGTGTGTGTGTGTGTGTGTGTGGTGTGTGTGTGTGTGGGGTGTGTGTGTGGTGTGTGTGTGTGGTGTGTGTGTGTGTGTGTGTGTGTGTGTTGTGTGTGTGGTGTGTGTGTGTGTGTGTGTGTGTGGTGTGTGTGTTGTGTGTGTGTGTGTGTGTGTGTGTGGGTGTGTGTGTGGGTGTGTGTGTGTGGTGTGTGTGTGTGTTGTGTGTGTGTGTGGTGTGTGTGTGTGGTGTGTGTGTGTGTGTGTGTGTGTGTGTGTGTGTGTGTGATCGACCAGACAGCAGTCCCGACGGATCCTCTCACATTCTGCACATGCACTAAAGGAAAACATGGTCGGACATTTTACATACAGGCAGTCAATGAAAGTGGGGACCTGCACCATCCACAGCGTTGTGGGACAAACTCATTGGATTTCTTCTAAACTACTGCTCAAAGACACAGGATACTGCAGGTACATTTCCACCATCCACATATCTATCCTTACAACCCAGGTGACTTTTAGCAGTGGAGATACCCTTTAACAACAAAACAAATTAGTCAAAATTAAAACCCAAATAACAGAATCAACCAAATGTACATTACTAAACTATTGTAAGTTAAAAACCTACTTAATTCTGGGGGCACTGAAGAGATCATTGTCTTAAAGAACCATTCCTGCTTTTAGCCAGATTGAATGTTCAAAGGAGCAGGGACATTGAAAAGTCTTTCTTCTTTGGTAAAGCTAATAATCCTCTAGCATTCTTTTTGCAAAATAAGTAAGCTAAGGAAAGGAAACAGACTAAATTTAATGAACTTTTAATTAAAGCCCCTTTCAAAATCATGGGATTGCTAACGATGTTACGCAATGCTATAAAGGTATTATGTTCACTTCTATCACATCCTACATCAGGGATGTCGAACTTGAAAACTCCAGGGAGCATTTATCCAGAGCCACTATCACTCCGGGTAAATCCCGCCAACAGATTTAAAGGTTATCTCCAGTGGTTAAAACCACTGACTGGCCTATCACTTTGTCACAATGCAATTCGGATTTAAAGTTCCCCAGCTGTGCCTTACCTCCTGTTCTCAATAAAACATTCAGGAGCCAGGAATGAAGTAATCAACTTACTGATCTCTTGCTCCTCTGTTGTGTCCTCTGACAGGGCCGAAGCTTAAACTATGCGCATATGCGATGTGCATAGAATACAGAGAGGACCTGTCAGAGGACATGGCGGAGGAGTGCTAGAGGTAAGTTGGTTAACTTCATTCCTGGCTCCTGAACATTTATTGAAGAATGGAAGGTAAGGCATAGCTGAGGCACATTAAATCCGAATCACATTGTGATAGGCCAGTGCTAAATCCTACTTTCTTCTTATTGTGTTACTGTAGTCTAAACTCTCTCTTGAGAAGGCTTTTAAGCGTTGGACTATGAGACACATTCTTTGTTTAGCAATAGACAGGCAATCTATCTGAAAGCACAAAGTGAATTTCTGCATTGTGCGTGTAACAAGCACTTGCAGTGTTTTTAGCTTACAGTGCACAAAACAACAAATATTCATATCTACATTATAGTTGACATTCTCTTTAATAACCAATCACTGTCAATGGTAGCGTTGCCTTACTTCTTGCAACCATTCTAGCAAATGGAAACCGAGTTTTACACATATTATTCTACATCAAGGGAAAGTTTTTTGTTTGATTCTTAATAAAAACAGATACATCCCTATGCAATTCTGCATACACATGGCCCAATCCTGGCTTTGTGTTCTACTATTAAACTACTGGCTCAATGCGGATCACGCTTAATTACCAGATTTATTTTAACCTTTATATGTCCCCTTTTTAGGGTTTCCAAAAAGTCACAGAAAGACTTTTGGGTAATATGTTTTCTTTGTAAAAATTCAAGATTTTGTTAACTACAACTCCCAGCATCTAGGGAGCCAAAAGTTCAAATCAGAATTTAGAAAGACCTATTTGATTAAAATGCGCTGCACGGAGGATGTTCTCTGAGAATTCCCCCATTAGTGTGTAAATAAATATGTGCATGGTGTCACTTTGAACATACAACATTGCTATGTATAGCCGCCAATACACAGGGAATTTCAACACTGATTAACCAGGAATCTTCAGGATTCAACAGAATTGGGCCAATTGTCATTGTACACACCCAGGGATGGGATTGTCGAGACCCTCATCCCCTGCAATACATGTGTTGGTTTTGGCATTTTGTGGTTTTTATATCCATTGGGCTGGATCTATGATCCATAGACATTTCTATCTTTCCATCATTTCTAGTTTATTCCTTTAAAAGTGGAATTGGAATCACAAATAGTGAAACATTTGATAGTGAAATCACACACAGTGCAGTATGGTTTGAGATCAGCTGAATATAATTTGCCCCACAGTTAATAATATACAACGTTTAAAACAATTTGCCGCACAGCTTAAAGGACATGTAAACTGGGGCAAACACATGTTTTGACTAATCACACAGTAATTAGGATTTATACCAACAATCTTAAATCTGCTTTTTTTTTCTTCTCTGACCTTCCTATCCCTTGTTTCTTAGCTCTGGGAGTTTTAATTTTTAAAGAGGGCGGGGCACAGCTAGTCAGTAATGAAAGTCAATCATCCAGCCCCTCCCCCTGGCTCACTACATGTAGAAAAATATCCATTCTATAACAGTAAAGCTTATTTCTCTGTCATGGCTAATGATTCAGCATTAAGATCAGGAAAGGTAATAAGCATTATCTGTTGCTCTGTATCTTTCTGTGCAGATAACCCCAATCCTGCAGTTATCACTATAGCACAAAATTACTGGGTGAATGCTATGACTGTAGTGGGTCACAGATCATCTCCACTGCTCATGCTCCACACTCTAGCTGTGCCTCAGTTTTGGGAGGGGGTGGATACATAGAGAGGAGACATGCATACTAACTAGGAGTGAGCTCAACAAGACTGAGGAGATCTATTGACAGGGAGCACTGAGAGCAAAAAGGGTTCAAGTTCCTGACAGAACTAAAAATATAGAAAGGATAAAGACAAGGCCTTTTTTTTAAATTTAGTGAATAATACTGTATACAAGGTTTACTATCATTTGTTCTACAGGTTAATAATATACAGTGTTTACCATATTTTGCCCTATAGCTTTATAATATACAGCGTTTACCATATTTTGCCCTACAGCTTTATAATATACAGCGCTTACCATATTTTGCCCTATAGCTTTATAATAACAGCGTTTACCATATTTGCCTATAGCTTTATAATATACAGCGTTTACCATATTTTGCTATAGCTTATATATACAGCGGTACCATATTTTGCCCTATAGCTTTAAATATACAGCATTTCCCATATTTTGTTCTACAGCTTTCTAATATACAGCGTTACTATGTTTTACTCTACAGCTTTGTAATATACACCGTTTACCATATTTTGCCCTATAGCTTATAATATACAGCGTTACCATATTTTGCCCTATAGCTTTAAATTACAGCGTTTACCATTTTTGCCCTATAGCTTTATAATATACAGCGTTTATCATATTTTGCCCTATAGCTTTATAATATACAGCGTTTACCATATTTTACTCTACAGCTTTGTAATATACAACCGTTTACCATATTTTGCCCTATAGCTTTAAAATATATAGCGTTTACCATATTTTGTTCTACAGCTTTGAATATACAGCGTTTACCATATTTCGCCTTACAGCTTTATAATATACAGCGTTTACCATATTTTACCCTATAGCGTTACCATATTTCGCCCTACAGCGTTATAATCTACCGCGTTTACCATATTTCACGCTGCAGCTTTATAATATACAGCGTTTACCATATTTTGCCCTATAGCTTTATAATATACAGCGTTTACCATATTTTGCCCATAGTTTTATATAACAGCGTTTAGCATATTTTGCCCTATAGCTTTAAAATATACAGCGTTTACCATATTTTGCCCTAAAGCTTATAATATACAGCGTTTACCATATTTTACTCTACAGCTTTGTAATATACACCGTTTACACATATTTGCCCTATAGCTTTAAAATATACAGCGTTTACCATATTTTGTTCTACAGCTTTGTAATATACAGCGTTTACCTATTTGCCTTACAGCTTATAATATACAGCGTTTACCATATTTCGCCTTACAGCTTTATAATATACAGCGTTTACCATATTTTTCCCTATAGCGGTTACCATATTTTGTTTTACAGCTTTATAATCTACAGCGTTTACCATATTTCGCCCTACAGCTTTATAATCTACAGCGTTTACCATATTTCGCCCTACAGCTTATAATCTACAGCGTTTACCATATTTCACCCTACAGCTTTATAATATACAGCGTTTACCATATTTTACCCTACAGCTTTATAATATACAGCGTTTACCATATTTCGCCCTACAGCTTTATAATATACAGCGTTTACCATATTTTGCCCTATAGCGGTTACCATATTTTGTTCTACAGCTTTATAATCTACAGCGTTTACCATATTTCGCCCTACAGCTTTATAATCTACAGCGTTTACCATATTTCACCTACAGCTTTATAATCTACAGCGTTTACCATATTTCACCCTACAGCTTTATAATATACAGAGTTTACCATATTTTACCCTACAGCTTTATATATACAGCGTTTACCATTTCGCCTACAGCTTTATAATATACAGCGTTTACCATATTTTGCCCTATAGCGGTTACCATTTTTGTTCTACAGCTTTATAATCTACAAGCGGTTACCTATTTCCCTACAGCTTTATAATCTACAGCGTTTACCATATTTCCACTACAGCTTTATAATCTACAGAGGTTACCATATTTCACCTACAGCTTTATAATATACAGAGTTACCATATTTTACCCTACAGCTTTATAATATAACAGCGTTTACCATATTTCGCCCTACAGCTTTATAATATACAGCGTTTACCATATTTCGCCCTACAGTTTATAATATACAGCGGGACCGGTGCCGTTCTGTGATTGCCTGAGAGGCAGCTAATCACGGGCGCGGCTGCCGGCTGCTCACAACGGCAAAGGAGAGAGGTAAGGTAAGTAATGATCGGGGGACTTTCTGATGATATAATCATAGTGGTTGTGGCAGGGGGAACATGAACTATAACATAAAAATGGATTTACGCTAGGGAGGAGACCAAAGCGGGTGGAGAGGAGGGGGGAAGGGCTCTCCTGCACATGCCTCAAACCTTGTCGAGGGTGAGGCAGACGCAGGAGCAGGACAGATCTACACTGCAGTTTCCTGGACTTTGGAGGGGCATAGCAGGAGAACCATTTGGAACAGAAATGTAAGGTAAGGATTTATTAAACTACAGAGTGGGGCCAGTATAGGGTTAAATTTTAGTTTTGGGGGTGGACATGCCCTTTAAGAATCTTTTTTTCACACATAGGGTCTGGTATGGAGTGTTTTTACTGTACATTTGTCGTCTTGTTCTTTTAGAATTTGATTTTACATATAAGGATTCATGGTCTCTTTTCTGCTGCAAAAATGACTTCATTTGGGGGGATGATCTTTAAAGGCAAAGTTTACCCCAAAACTACTATTGTTATTAAATCACACCAAGTTAATTAAAAAGCACGGTATCTCATCTTTCTATGTGTTGTGGGCTCCTGAAATATCTACACAAAAGTGAATGCGGTTTACCATAAAGCATAAATGAATACTGGTGCGGTAAATTATTATGCCGTACCACATAAAAACCTGGATAATTGAAAATTAACAAATTCCGTGACTATTTAATAGTAAAATCAATCTTAAACATAAATCAATAAAAAGACAGCCATCGCACTTATAATTATCTTTCACAGACATAGAAATGGCGGCTATGTAAAGTTAATGGATGTTGTTGTATGAAAAAAAAACTCAACTGATATTTCCTAACCTGTACTTATGGTTTATTGCAGTTGATGCAATAGCAAGTTAGCATAATCCTGACTGCGACCTCGCATGTCTCTTACTGAGGAAAATTGCAAGATTTACTTACACACAGGAGCCAACAAACACACCACTTTTCTGTACACATTTAGCGTCTTGGGTGAGATGATTCTGCTAATACAATTCACTTGGGTATACCAAAGACTCTGAGATGTACATAGCTCTAGAAACCTGATCTGTGTTTATGAATATTTTATTGATTGCCCAATTGACAACGCAAACATATCTTTCCGGAAATTCGAAGGGATTTGCTCTAAGTGCCACCACACCTCTAAACCGGAAGATTTGAAACATAAACTGCGTATTATCTTTCCTGTGGCTGTGGAAGGTAAAATAAGAGGTCATTAAAATAAGACCTGAAATATAGCAGAGCTCTCCAATTTTCTCTGCTAACTGGCAGATATGTAGGTATGCAACTAAGCTTTTTTCAACAGAGGCAATTTGAGAAAATGCTCACGTACTACGGATAATGTTTGCTATAGGTAATTGCCGGTCTCTTGCTTTATTCTTTGCATATTAGGCTCCAAGCAAAGGGGTCTTTTTCCATTAATAACATTGCTTTTTCTTATTGTTACTGAGACCAAGACAAACATAATGGTTAGTTTACCTTAAAGGAAAAGGATAAATATAAATTGATGTTTTGATAGAACATGAGTTCCAAACCTTTCCATGCCTAGATTAGAAAAATAATTCATAGCGACACAGTTAGCAAAGCTGAACAAAGACAACGATTTTACCCCCAAGAAAGGTACAGTTACATAAAGGGATGTTTAGTGGAAAAAAATATTTTTATTAAATCATGTATCCATATTACACACACCTAGGTATTCTACAGTATAGTCTTCATTATGAAAGATCTATTTATTTCAAACCTTCGCTATGCTTTGATGTGATCAGTAGGCTGCCATTTCTGTTCTGCAATGGCCCATCTTTTTCAGGTTGCACCACTTCCAACAGTAATTTCTACTGATTGGCTGTGTGGATGGATCTCTAGTGAGCAACTGAACCCACCCAGGGACACGACACGATAACAGACACTATAAAGGCAGTGAGGAAGTCAGTACTTTGGAACTATTTATGAATGGATATAGAGAATCAATGGATAGGCAGACTATAGTCATTGAAATATAAAAATACTGCTTTTTTCCTTAAAGGGTATGTTTTTGTGTGACCTTCCCTAAAGTGACCTTATAAGACAGCTCATACAAGAGTCTTCAGATCATTGTTATAACTTAATAAACAAGCTACAAGCAAATACGAAAACAACCCACACAGTTACAATAGACCACAGAGTTTATAATTATCCATTAATCAATCAACCAGCAAACAGCTAATGGGGATGGAATTTTATAGCAAGACAATGAAGTGGTTATTGAAATTTCAGTTTGGTGATTAATGCAGATTTAAAGGTTACCGATCAATACATATTTGCAACTATAACCATTAACATAAAAGTCCAATAGCAAGTGAAGGTATGCGGGGTAATGAATTAGCCCTCTGAACTGAAGATAAAGGATTACTGCAACTAAAGGTGAAGAAACTGGTAGGTTGTGTCCCAACAGCAGTTCCGCAAAAGTTCCGAAAATCTGATTCAAACCCAATTGATTTGGAAATTTTGGAATTTCTAATCTCAATTTTTTGATTTTTCAGTGGGGAAATGAAGATTTTTCAATAGGAATTTTCGAATTCTAAGATTAATTTTTGATTTTTCGATGAAATGTTCAGATCCAGGTGTCTATAAACTATTGTTAGTCTAATGATGGACAGTCTGTAGTTTTAATAAGGGGAGGAGAATTTGTCTTTGAAGGGTATCTCCACTATAAAATAAACCTTTTCTTAGTGTAGGGGACCCTAGCCCACCCAATCGCCATATTGTTTGCTAAAAGATCATCCGGACTGTACTTACAGTGCTTCGTTCCCCCGCGTTCTAATCCAGCCCCTGATTGCTGGAAAATGCAAGCCAGGGGCCGGACCAGCTAAGTGGCAGCCAATCACAGATGTGGCTGCTGGTAGTGCAGAACACTAGGGGAAGGAAGCTCTGTAGTATATTCCTGATGAATGTTTTAGCAAACGAACACGGAGGTTGGGGTGGGCTAGGGTCTCCTACACTACAGAAAAAGAGTTTTAAGGTAGGGCACCAGGCAGAAAAAAGGGATCCAGAGGGGGGAAACCTCTCAGAGGACAGGGGAGGGGCGGACAATTTTTACACACAGACAGGCTCCTACTCTTCACTTTCTGGCAAACACTGCAGGAGAACCATTTGAAGCTCTTAATGAGGCAAGGTGAAGCACATTACAGAGCAGCATCATGTAGCGAGGCAGCAGTTTTGATGCCAGAGGGGGGAAAAATAATTCTGGCATCATGTGCCAGGGGCCCGGATGTCGGGAAACTCAAATGCCATTTGCAAAAAAACCACACCTTCGGGAGTACTGTCACTTTAATTAGCAGGGGAAGCCGTGACTTTCATTGCATAACAGAATGCAGGTATGACTCCCCCCCCTCCTTCTGAATGGCAATTCATTTAATCAAAATCAGTGTCTGTCAGCCCTGCAGATCAAAAATCAATGTTGGGCATCATTTACCAGTCAATGTAGGCATTATTTACCAGTTATGTCAGTTATGTTTATAAAGCCCCTCACACTTCTGGACAAGCCACAACCCACTTCGAGACAAAGCATCACCCACTTACAATTATAAAACCACACCCCTTCCGTGGAAAGGGGGGGCAGCATTTGGAGTTTTTTGGGGTGCCCAAAAGTCTAGAGACGGCCTGTTTGAAGCAATGATGTAAGGTAAGGATTTTTAACACTTCACAGTCAGTAGGGGTCAGTAGTGGGCAAAATTTTAGTTTTGGGGGTGGACATGCACTTTAAATGAGTAGAAATAATGGGGTTGTTGCCATAAGAGGTGCTAAAGTTTGCCTGTGCTACTAATGTGCAGCAACAATTTTACTGGGTTGCTGCAGATCGGCTGGGTACAACCTGGATGACAATTGTCCCGGCCGACCAGAGATAATGTATGGCCAAGGGGAAAAGTGTAAGGGTATTCCTTACTGCCATGCTCTGTCTTTGTTAATATATTTTGGTTTCTATAATAAAAGTATGTTAAATATTAGGATTACACTCGGCAGCAGACTGCTTTGTGAAAAGTCTTTTATATAAAGCTAGTAATGTTTAAAGAGCCAAATACATATTTAAATTCAGCATTAAAGCGGGGCCTTTAAAAGATGTGCTAATTGCTGCAGCATGGTGGGTCAGTGGTTAGCCAACCTTGAGGCCTGGGTTCATCCCAACCTAGTCTACACCTGCAGACAAATTTGTTTAGCGCTATGTAAGAAAATAAATACGTTCCAGCATACAATTGGCAAATTGATGTCAGTTCCCTGTGCCTACCTGTAATGCAAGAATAGAAGTACAATTAGTATTGAGGGAATGTGGTAAGAAGAACTACCTAACTACATCATTTACTGGGTAATCTGCCGTCAATAAATATCGTGGATCGGTACATTTATCATATTTAGTCTGAACACTATTCTCCTTGATTCTCCGTTTAAGGGACAGTGCTTGTAAATGGAAAGGAATTTCTGTATGCTACCTAAGCAATATACAGTACATTAAACGTTCTAAATAAACTGTGACCTGCAGGATTTACTACCTCGAGCACTGTCCTATTTAAATCACTAAATCAATAGCAGGGATTGAATAGTAATGTGTAGGCAGCCATAACTTCACTACAAAAAGGTACCAGGCGTGATTCTTTACAAATGGGGTTTCTGGTTATTTGGAATGTGCACTTCTAAAAATCCAAATTTATGTTAGTAAATATCCACAGGCATGAAGGTCTACCTGTGAAGGTGGGTAAACTATATATATATTAGGCAGAAATAAAAACGAATAATTATTAGGGGAAATGGAAAATACACAATTAGGGAAATATATGGGTGAGTTATAAATAATAGGGTTTGCTAGACATCTTCTGTAACAATCTTTGCTCAATGTGTAGCACCCACAATGCGGACAATAGGGATGAATCTTGATTGTGGGTACATCAAAAGAACAAATTCATAGGGCACTCCAGACTACTAAAAATGTTTTTTATTATAACACATGTGATGTTTCGGTGTGACACGCACCTTCTTCAGACAAGTATCCCT